>JAKOGI010005554.1:0-5000 GCA_029747015.1 Carnegiea gigantea | reverse complement strand
CCTAATTACCAAATTAGCTATCACAAATTTTTCAAAACATTTGGAAATTAGAATAAGTTTAGGGATTAGGAACCAACGACCTGGACTCCAAGCTATGGACCAAACTCCTGGGCTAAGTGGGAAAATTCAAAGCTGAATTTCGGGTCTCCTAATCTCCCTCTCGTAGTTGTCCTGGGCCTTACTATTGCTACTGCTTGCATATTCCTGCTTCCTCTCACTCTCTCGGCTTTCAAGTCAGGTCAGCAGTTCTGGTGGTGGTTAGGGTTTGGTTCGGGTTGGTTTCACATGGTTCAAATCGCGCCCTTGCTCCCGAGGTGCCACACACTGCTCTACCTCCAGATCAATGCCATCGAGCAGTCATCGAGACACCAGAATAGTGGCACCCGTCGCGAGCCTTAGACATTCGAAGCCTCCTCTCTTACTGCCTGTACACGAGCCGGCCACCCAGTTGCTGGAGTCACTATCGCCAGCCACCAGAATCGTGCCTAGTCATCGAAATCGCACCCAGTCACTGAAATCGTGCCCCTCCTCTCATTTGCCCTCAATATGTCTTTCTCTGTTCTTGAGTTTAGAGCATCGGGTTCATGGCTTGCTTGTGCAGACCAGGTGGTGCCGCCGCTGCGGTCATTGTCGACGGCGCAGACCCTTCCCCTTCTCTTTTCCTCTCCTCCTCTGACTCTCTAGTGGTATCGAGGGCTGGGGTCGAACCCCCCTGGTCCCCTTCAAAATTCAGAAAGGGGCTACGACCCCCTTTTTGCCCCCTTTCCTTTTTTTTGTTTATTTTAGGTTGCTTGATCCTAGTCCTTAAACCTAGTTTGATCTTGCACTATCTGATTTGGCTAATCTCCACTCCACATACTCTCACACAATTTGCTACTTTCGTATAATTATGCCTTGGTTTACTTTTATTGAGTTCGCTAACTTAATGAAATCGCATAATTAACCAAAAAAGTTTAATAAAATTTATGCACATAATTATTACACCTAATTATTACGCAAACATCATTCTAATGTAGCTAAATCAATTAAATAAGTTAATCAAAATATTAACTTAAGTGGTTAGCCTAAGGTTGAAAACCCTGGCTGTTACATTCCCCCCTTAAAAGAATTTCGTCCTCCAAATTCTAGGGTTCATAGTTTAGTCAAACACAAGACGTGCACACATATACTATGATCTACATGATAGTATTCCAGAAGGTTTCATTTGTCAATCAACTATATCTTTTAAATCAAAAGAAAAAGACCTATGGTATCCAGTGTCCTCCTTGCCAATCCTTTTCAAGCATCTACTCACTCTATTTAGGTGCTGAGGGCAAATGCATCAAAGAGGGATAAATGAGTTGACATGAAAAATCATATTAAGCTTATTTAAAAATGAACACCGACACTCAATTAGGTAGACACTATTCGCGTGGTGAACAACAACTCTATGCCTCGTTAAGAATCAACATCTCAATGTATGATAATTGGGATATATCATCTCAAGGTCATACACATGCAGTTTATTTCTAAAACATGAACTTAAGTTACCTTTAAAATCAAGACAATTATCCTGGAGACTCCTATAACACACTAAATGACTCAGCATCACGTAGCATAACTTTAGTATAATGACATCATATAGGCTCAATGGCTCAGCATTCTGAAGCCCAAGGATCAGAAGCAGCATGAACTCATCTAAACATGTATATAGCAAGTAATTCACAAGAGGGAAACATATGCACTGACATTCCTATGTTTATACATTGACCCTAGCTAATTTTTAGGTCTTTCATTCATGGTAACTTATATAGGACATGTCAAGGTCGTACGAAGGCGGTTAGCTTAACTAGGTTCATTCAAAAGCATAAAGGTATCAAACCATTCTAAGTTTAAGTCAATCAGCCAGGAAGCTACCACATCACACTAAAGTAGTGGAGACATCACATTACATTAGCTTAATTACAATGGTTTACCTAATGTAAAGCTCTACTCTCAAGTTTCCATATGGAATTGGTTTCTCTCTAAGTCATGAAGCCATATAGGTACATTGACATGCCTATGTCCTAATGAGGATGGCATAAGTATTTACCACTATATGGTCAAACTACACAAAACACTTCCATTAAACACTTTAATTGCCTCGTTCCACAACTTTAAGGAATAGGTGACGCAATAAAGGCTCGCATATAACTGCAAGTATACCTACACATCATTGTGTCACATGAAACACATAGGCAATTGAATATCCAAATAAAGGTTGGCCCCTAAAGGCAAGGTACTAGCATGTTATCCCTAGCAAACATAAGATATGTGTTGGGGTGTACATGCGAATGCAAATTTTGATGGCCACTCAGGCTATAACATGAAGCAATAGGAGTCATGTAATGCAAGTAACACACCAGCGATCTTATCACGCAATAGGTCACACATATTGGACTGCGTATCTAACCCAATTGCATTCTATACATGCTCAAAACAGGCACCAAGAAGCTCATGTGCTTAATAGTTCACTAAATGAACTAGTCAGTGACCCAACTCCTATAATACATTGGTGATCATGCACTATGAATGTGAGTACCTATATTTATGCTAGCATGAACTTGGATGCTCTACCATGCTACCTTTCTTACATATAAGATATACATATCTATAAATGTGAACACATACAAATATAACTCTATTGTTATCAAGTCATGCATTATATACGTCATGTTCAATTATTCCAACTATAACATGAGAAAACAAAATTCAAGGGTTGTAAATGATGATTCAAGAGTTATGTTGTGTAACTAACTGCATAAATTATATCCCTCAACTAATACTATCATATGTTTAATCAAGTTCAAGCCAAGTAATCACTGAAAACTCATTCTCTTAGCATTCAACCACAAACACATCAACGGGCACTCACAACAGTCCTATCTATAGATACTCCTACGGCCCCACCCAACACATGATGCCATATTCATTTCTTAAGACCTATAGGATCACGAGGTTGTCTCATAGGGAAAACACCTAGATGTGTATACTCTCGTCCAGCCCCTATTTGCCACCTATGGTTAATGGTATTCGCTAAAGCTCATCCCGATTTAGGAAAGATTGGTATCCAACGGGCTATGATCGTTTTCAGTATGGTTGACACTAATGGTCTTATAGGAAAGTGTTGTGGTTTGTGAGGCACATCTATCCCATAGGTGATCATAGGAGTCTTACTATGTAGGTTGCTCATCTTAGTAGGAGTCGTTTACCAAGTACAATTCCAAAGTCTACTAGGCTCTATCTCCTTTGCGTTTTTTAAGTGTATCAGGGTTTATTCCAACCCAAACATTGCCACCCCACATCATGAATAACAATTCATATAATAGAAAGCAATTAATGCACTGTACAAGCAACAATGACAAAGATGGGGAATGACAGGTACACTTATGCAATGTTCAATAAGATCCTAGCACTAACACTGAATCCTTCAGGCACGCATACAAAAATATCCCCTAATTTCCTTAAGCAATTCAGAATTTGGAAAAAAAAAAGGGGTATGATTTAGTAGGATCATTGATCATAGCTATAAGTCTTTAATCATTCCTCTCCTAGCCATTATGAATGATTCGATCGATGTACACATCTTAGCACGTACACATTTACAAGTAGCATCTCGACATGCATAGCATAAGGGCATGTACTTGTGAACCTAAACTCATTCATCATTGCCAAAGGAACGCAAGTCCTTTAGTGCAAAGCAAAAACTGAACTCGACAACCAGAAAGATATTAACATTTCAAAATCTTGAATTTCAAAGGTGGAAAATAACTTATCTATTTTTAGCCTCCTCCCTATCATCTCTAAGTATATATGCTCTCTCTATTGTAGGGCTTAAGGAGCAATCCGCATGTAGGGGCAAGGAATGAGCTTGGAAAAACTTTTTTATTGTTCGAGTTTAAATTAATATGCTTTAACTTTCGATTGTCTTATCAAGGCACACGGATAAAGCATTTACTATTCGAACCATCACTTAGCTCACATAAGAATACACAAGTTTATTAGGCTCACATTTCAATGTACGACCAGCATTTATTTGATCGGCTTAACCGAATCACATAAAAGTCAATCAGTGAAGTCAATTAGCATGTTGGGACATAATGCGCCAATGGAGCACCCACAATGCCACCTCAAGATGTGGGGTGATATTTAACTCCTATACTAACGCACAACTCATCACTTTGAATCAATTGACCTACTCAGGACACACATAAGTCGTAAACGACCATGCAGTAAGGCACACTTGCACATAGAATACAGCATATGTCACATTATCACCAAGTGTTCCTAGGGGCCTATATGAAATGTAAGACTTAGGTCCCGACCCATAGTCGCAGGACCTTGCTCTGATGCCATTGGTGACACCCCTAACCCTAGGGTCAAAAGTATCAATGATTTCCTAATTCCTACTTAAATTTTGGGACAAAATAGACAGAGTTTTGCCTAAAAACTAGCAATTTTCTAGGCCTAAAGCCATACATTAAATCCCTACAATGAATAGAAGTGTAAAAGGATACTAAGATAAGCTCAACGGCTACACACCGGAGTTCACAACTCTATAAGCCACGCACTCGGAGTAAACCAAACCATAAAGTTCAATCATAAAGAAGAAAATAAAAGATATAACTTGATGGATCTCACATCCAGAGTACTGGGGTTTACATCCCAAAAGAAAATGAACAATTCTAGCTATAAGATGAGTGATAAATCAGCTAGTTGGCTCACATAGCCATACATAGTGACTTCTAAACAATATGCATTACATAGCTTCAGTGACTAGCTTGCATACATTCAAGAACTTAATTTACATCACAATATGTTACTAAGCTGATGATTTAACTACAAAAGCATATAAGTTAACTCCTAAGCCAGCAAGATATACTCTACCTTGGCTTATGTGAATGACTTCTACCTGTCATTTTAGGAACCTGGGAAAAAGGGGAAAAGATAGGGGGATAAGCTACCACACGCTTAGTGAATGC
>JAKOGI010005553.1:0-10271 GCA_029747015.1 Carnegiea gigantea | reverse complement strand
GATTCAAAGCATTCATAATTCATTTTGTGCTAAACTTTTAGGCATGAACTAGCTAAATTTACTTGAATCGATTCTAAGCACGTTAAACTAACTTCGTTTATAATCCTTTTTATGCATCAACTAATTAATTGAATCGTTGCTAAACATGCTAAATTAACTTCGAATTAATAACTGAGGCATGATTAACTAAATTGGTTCGATTCGAAGCTAAAGATATTTAATTCATTTCGATGTAAAATCTCAAACATTCAATGGTCACAGACATTCGAATTAACGCTAAAGGCATGTAATTCACTCCGAATTATAAATTCAGGCTTTCGATAGCTACATACATTCGAATTAACGCTAAACATGTATAATTCACTTCGAATTATAAACTTAGGCATCCAATGGTTACATATATTCGAATTAACGCCAAACATGTATAGTTAACTTCGAATTATAAGCCTCAAGCAGCACATTCTAAATTAGGCCATGCTACTCTAACATGCAACATCGATTCCACTAAAACGTTTGCAAAATTAGTACTAATTTAGGAGGCGAGGAACACCCACCTCGATACCACGCTAGAAACATGCGATTTAGCTTGAATTGAGGCCAAAAATCGAACACCAACTCCCTGCTCTTCGCGCGTGACTCAACCAGTCCAAACCCACAACCCCTAACTTGCAATTTTTGATAGATTCAGGTACAATTCGAAGGGGATAAAGCAAGGGATTCAATTTATAGAGCAGAAGAGGTTCGAAACTCACCTTGCATGGGAATTTTGTTCGAGCTTCGGCCCTGCCCGTGCAGAATTCGGCCAAACCGTGGCCGATTTTCACTCAACCACCGCGCAGAGGTGGTCGTCGGCGTGGCTCCACCGTCGACGGCGACGGTCGGGGTAGTGTGGGCCTGAGGGTTCAAAACCTCAACCATTGAACCGAGCCCCCACACTCTTTATCTCGCTCGCTCCCTCTCTCTCGCTTCGTCGGCCCACAGCCGTGGCTGCCCGTGCACCGCGGCCCCAGCGTCGTCGCCGGCCGCCTTCTCCCTCTCCGACTCTCTCTCCTCTCGTCTCTCTCTTACGTTGGTGGGCAGGGGCAGGGGTGTGAGAAGCCAGAGAACCAACCCCCCTTCCCCTTTCGTGCGTGTGTGCCTCCGAGAAGAAGGAGCCCCCCCCCTTTTTGATTTTTCTTTTTCCTTTTTTTTTGGGGGTATAATAACTCAATCAACCTAAATCGCTAGTCCAATTCCGAACGCCTTGTTCTAAGCTCAAATCGATAACATAACCTTTCATCAATTATTGGAACCCAAACACGCCGGAGTCCCATTTAATAAACCTCGAAACTCATTCTAAGGTTGAAAACCTAACCGTTTTCAGGAAACGACTAAATAAATCGAATATCGACTAAATTAAACTATCGATATCACTTAAAGGCAAAAATGGCACGAATTGATTTTGAAATCAATAATAGCAATAATAATCTCGTCTTTAATGAAATTATAGTTCTCAAAAGCACATTGATAATAATTTAACTCATACAGTTACTAAAAATACGAATTTAAAACGTAAAAAGGAAATTTAACGTGAAACGAAAACGCGGGGTCTTACACTCTTCCCCCCTTAAAAGAATTTCGTCCCCGAAATTCTAAATCTAAAATCGGTCTTTCCTAGAATGCACGTACATAACTAAGATCTACGCGGTAGGTTTTCAAAAGGTTTCATTTTGCAGACTCTACATCTTTCAAATCGAAAGAAAATGGCTTCTGGTATCCAGCTTCCTCATCGCCAATCTCTTCAGGCGTCTACTCGCTCTATTTTGGCGCCGAGGGAAAATCACATTGAAGTGAGGCAAATGAGTTGGCGTGGAAAACCATATTGAGTTTGTTTCGAAAATGAAACATAGATTTTTGATATTCTAGACTCAGTTTGCATGGCAGGCAGCAACTGTACACATATGCACCTACAAGTGAGCATCTAAAGGTGTGGCAACCGGGACGATGAGATCGCATGGTTATATATGGTAGTCTCATTCCAAAACATGAATTCAGTCACTTGTGGAATCACGATGATCATCAAGGAAACTTTTACAACACATTGGGATTAATAAGAGAGTCATGTAGCACTACATAGCATTACTCTAGCACAATAGTATCACATGGCATTAACATTTCAGCATTCTCAAGTCTACAAATTGGAGATAACATGCAACCTACTAACATACATTCAGCAAGCAATTTACAAAATGAAAACATACATGATTGACATGATCCCGAGTATTCTACCACAGTACTTTCTTAAACATAAGATATATATATATATATATGTCCATGAACGTTATTCAAGTAAATGCAGCTCTATCTTCATTTAGTCATGCATTACATACATCGAGTTCGACTAATCCAACTATAATGCGAGAAACCAGTATTGATGAGCTGTGAATGATGATTCCAGAGTCATGGTATGAAACTAGCCACACATATCAAGTCGTTCTAACTAATACAGCCACAGGTTCAATTAAACTCAAGCCAAGCAATTACAAAAACTCACTTTGTTGGCATTTGATCACAAACAAGTCTATGGTTCCATACAACGATCCTATCTATATATATTCTTATCGTCTTACACAGCACATGACATCATAACAAATCTTTAAGGCATGTGGACCCATATGTTGTCACATAGAACACCTAGGCATGTGGGTATGCGTGCAATCCTCCTTTGCAGTCTATGGTCAACGACATGCTCTAAACCCCATCCAATTTAGGAAAGATTGGTGTTGAGCGGCTAGAATTGTGTGGGTATGGTTGACGTCAATGGCCTCATAGGCTCACGTTGAGGTCTTACGAGGTACATCTATCTTATAGGCGATCGTAGGAGTCTTATTGTAGGTCGCTAGCCTTAGGAGGGATCGTCTACGATGCACAATTCCAAAGTCTGCTAGGTTCTTTCTCCCTTGAGCTTTCTAGGTATATCAGGGTTCGTTCGGGCCAAAACATCTCACCCCATTCATGAATAGCAATTCGTACAATAGGGAGCAAGTAATGCACGATTTAGGTAACAATGGCAAGGAAGGAGGATGGTAGGTACACTTTACGCAATGTTTATTCACATCTTACCGCTAGCACATAGTTTTTCAAGCATGCGTACGAAAATATCCTTTAATTTCACTCAGGCAATTCTAAATTCACATCAGCAAGGTACCATTTAGTAGGATTATCAAGCATAGCAGCTAATTTCCAATCATTCCTTTCCTAGCTCAATACGAAGGACTCTATCAATGTACTCATCTTAGCACATACGCATCTACGAGCAACATTTGATAAACATAAGGGCGCGTATTTGCGAATCTAAACTGCCTCATCATCACTAACTAAGAGTTAATCTTTTGGTGTAAGAAAACTTGGCTCGACTCTAACTCACTAATCAGAAGGCTTTAACCAGCAAGGTCCTTAGGTTTTCAAAAGAAAATAGTTTAACTGCTTCTACCTCTCTCTCTACCAACCTTTGAGTACGTTTGCTCACTCCATTATGGGGCCCGAGGGGCAAATCGTACTTCAGGGGCAAAGATGGGCTTAGAGTTAAGACTTTCCAGTCATTCAATTTCAAACCGTCAAGGCGTATAAGCAAATAAGCAAACAACATTCGGTTAGGCTAATACTTAACTCATTCATGAGAAAACAAGTTACTCGGCTTACACCCTTAACAATTCGTTCGTTCACTCGATTATTGAGCTCACTCGAGCAGTATCTAGCTAGCTAAATACGCCAAGATTCACATTAAACGCACAAGTGTAAACCTAGTAGGCATATATCACATCATTATGAACGCGTTCCTGTCGAACTATATGAATGCAAGACTCAGGTCGCAGCCTATGGTCGCAGGACCATACTCTGATACCATCAATGTAGCACCCCCAGCCCCTAGGCCAGAAGCGTTACGTTTTTCCTAACTTCTTACTTAATTCCTGGGACGAAATGGGCAGAGTTTCCCCTAAAAACTGACCATTTCCAGGCTAAAAGCCTTACAATAAGTCCCTGTAAATCAACGGAAGCGCAAACATTTGAAACATAGCTCAATGGCCACACGCCGGAGTTCATAATTCAACGAGCCACTCGCTCGGAGTACACTAACCAGATTGATTCATGAATAAAGAAGAAATGGAAGATACAACTCAACGGTTAACAAAATCGGAGTATTAAGATTTACATCCCAAAACATAGCTAAATTAAACCAAGAAGACATCTAACTAACTTGATGGTTGGCTCAGATGGCCATGCAGAGTGACCTTTATACCATATGCATTCATGAACTAGAATAATCGTTTACAGACCTTTATAAACTAAGAGTACATTACATGACTTCATTAAACACGTAAGATCCCTTTAAATGAGCACATACGACGCCTTGTAAGCAACGATAGATTTCTTCTGGACTTATCTGACTCAACTTCTTCCCGTCAGAAAGAAAACCTGGGGAAAAAGGGAAAGAGTAATGGGATGAGCAACCACACGCTCAGTGAGTGTCCCCCAACCCCCCTTAAAACCAAAACCGTTGCAGGCAATACTATCTTTACTAGTCACATATCACGTTTCCATACTTTACTATCACAATAGATATTCATAGAACCTTTATGGGAGGATCACTAAACATAAACTTCACTTCGACCACTCAGTCATATTTTTAGGTTCCTCAACGACGGAATTCTTTACTAGCAAGCAGTTAGGCACGTGAGTAAGCATCGAAGGCTAAGTATAAGGATCTTTTCTTTTCATAAAATAACTTCCTAACACTCCATTTAAATTACACATGAACCCTCAATCATATGATGTGTATTTAAGGTTATCCCTTTTCATATTCACATTTTTCTTGATATTTCATTCATATAATATACAGATCACACACATAAACACATATCAAGCATTTAAGTACCTTAAAACATCATATTAAGCTATATGACACCCTCGCATGCTATTCACATATCAACGTTTATTCTTTTAGGAAGAGACGCCTTCATTCATGGAATTTTTAACGTGCTATAACTTTCCTTCTCATCTCATACCCTTTAAATCAGACAGACTTGCTATGGATAAGAATGATGCCACACAAGATTAGAATCCACGTTCAACCATGCTTAAGAATCATTCATAAAGCATCCATTGAAAGCTTTCTTTTAATACATGGGCTAAGAATCTATATTCAAACATGCTTGTGGATCATTTCATAACTCATTCATGGAAAACTTTCTTTCTTTCGTTGAAAACGTTTTCTTAGTCTTCAAAGGAAGTTCCATTTCTTTTGGTCGCGTAACGACCCTTATAAGCTTTCCATACATCGTTCCATATAGCCTTTTGGGCTCATAAAAAGAACTTCCTTTCCTTTTTAATCGTTTAAAAATGGCAAAGAGCCAATTGCTTTTGTTAACTTAGTACGAAAGTACTTCTGGCATAAGATCATTACAGGGTGCTGATTGGGTGAGAACTATTCTCGACCCCATAGTGAGACCTAACGCTCACGCTTTAGCTCTTACTCCCAGGATGGCTACATATAACATATCGGACCATTACATTAGCCCTCGTCAGGGCCTCTAGGGTTTATCCGGACTTATCTCCTAGGTTAACATTATTTACATTATATCATATTGTCCGCAGCACATTATCTTAGCCACTTAAAGCGTATTAGCCATAACGGCTAGTAATTTTGTCGTATCTTTTGGTAAAATCATTTGTCATGCAACTCGCGCCTTTGTAAAATTCTTTAGGATTCCCCCGTTTAAGCAGGTTCACTCCCAAAACTGTATCCGTTTACTTTAAAATATGCCATCATGCACTGATATTTGTGGCTACTATTATTTCAAAACATGAAATCCTTCTTTGAAAATCTCACCCTTATGCACATAATGCAACTTGAGCAAATAGAAGGGAAAGAGGTTCACATATATCACATTCAAACACTTCATAATTAATTCATCACATCGAGCAACACATGGCCTCGCAATCCACACGATTGCGGTCATTTCACAACCCAGTCTCCCTCCTCACTTGCACCGTACCACAGGACCTCGAACGCTCATAATTCTTTTCTCAAACCATCCAACTACCAACTCGTTCCATTGATATATTAATACAACATATTATCATACTAATTTATGAAAAGGTAAGATTTAGGTACTTACCTGGGCAAGCAGCACCACTTGGCGGTGCGTTACAGCAAGCATACGTACGCATATGTATACCATCACGTACACATATAAAACTATAGAACTTTACTTGGGAATTCATACATGATAAGACTCCAAGCATTTATAAATTTACTTCAGAGTTAGTAGGCCGTTATGGGATAGTTAAGCATATAGGCGATCATAGACTGATTAAACATTTATATACATAAACTTTAAACACGTACGATGCACTTCGAAGTTCATACTCGATCATGGAACGACCAAACATTCATAAACGTTGGTTTCGAAGTTACAACTCAAGTCTAGTTGAGCTATTTTAGCATAATACGATTCTAAACGTTCATTAGACATCGAAATTGCTATTCGAATCGAAATAAACCACTTAAACATAATACGACTTTAGGCATTCAGTTATTATGTCAAAGTTACTACTCAGGTATAGACTAACTAAACACACAAGTATCGATTCCAACCATACTCATCTCTTTTCGATGCTATTAATCAAGTATGAATCGTTTAAGTGTACTTATGTCTATTCAAAGCATTCATAATTCATTTTGTGCTAATCTTTTAGGCATAAACTAGCTAAATTTACTTGAATCAATTCTAAACACGCTAAGCTAACTTCGTTTATAATCCTTTTCATGCATCAACTAATTAATTGAATCGATGCTAAACATGCTAAATTAACTTCGAATTAATAACTGAGGCATGATTAACTAAATTGGTTCGATTCGAAGCTAAAGGTATTTAATTCATTTCGATGTAAAATCTCAAACATTCAATGGTCACAGGCATTCGAATTAATGCTAAAGGCATGTAATTCACTTCGAATTATAAATTCAGGCTTTCGATAGCTACATACATTCGAATTAACACTAAACATGTATAATTCACTTCGAATTATAAACTTAGGCATTCAATGGTTACATATATTCGAATTAACGCCAAACATGTATAGTTAACTTCGAATTATAAACCTCAAGCAGCACACTCTAAATTAGGCTATGCTGCTCTAACATGCAACATCGATTCCACTAAAACGTTTGCGAAATTAGTACTAATTTCGGAGGCGAGGAACACCCACCTCGATACCACGCTAGAAACATGCGATTTAGCTTGAATTGAGGCCAAAAATCGAACACCAACTCCCTGCTCTTCGCGCGTGACTCAACCAGTCCAAACCCACAAACCCTAACTTACAATTTTTGATAGATTCAGGTACAATTCGAAGGGGATAAAGCAAGGGATTCAATTTATAGAGCAGAAGAGGTTCGAAACTCACCTTGTATGTGAATTTTGTTCGAGCTTCGGCGCTGCCCGTGCAGAATTCGGCCAAACCGTGGCCGATTTTTACTCAACCACCGCGCAGAGGTGGTCGTTGGCGTGGCTCCACCGTCGACGGCGACGGTCGGGGTAGTGTGGGCCTGAGAGTTCGAAACCTCAACCATTGAACCGAGCCCCCACACTCTTTATCTCGCTCGCTCCCTCTCTCTCGCTTCGTCGGTCCACAGCCGTGGCTGCCCGTGCACCGCGGCCCCAGCGTCGTCGCCGGCCGCCTTCTCCCTCTCCGACTCTCTCTCCTCTCGTCTCTCTCTTATGTTGGTGGGCAGGGGCAGGGGTGTGAGAAGCCAGAGAACCAACCCCCCCTTCCCCTTTCGTGCGTGTGTGCGTCCGAGAAGGAGCCCCCCCTTTTGATTTTTCTTTCTCCTTTTTTTTTGGGGGGTATAATAACTCAATCAACCTAAATCGCTAGTCCAACTCCGAACGCCTTGTTCTAAGCTCAAATCGATAACATAACCTTTCATCAATTATTGGAACCCAAATACGCCGAAGTCCCATTTAATAAACCTTGAAACTCATTCTAAGGTTGAAAACCTAACCGTTTTCAGGAAACGACTAAATAAATCGAATATCGACTAAATTAAACTATTGATATCATTTAAAGGCATAAATGGCACGAATTGATTTTGAAACCAATAATAGCAATAATAATCTCGTCTTTAATGAAATTATAGTTTTCAAAAGCACATTGATAATAATTTAACTCATACAGTTACTAAAAATACGAATTTAGACGTAAAAAGGAAATTTAACGTGAAACGAAAACGCGGGGTCTTACACATATATATATAAAAATATATAAAAAATACATAATAAGTAGATATATCATATATACGATAACTATTATATCACACACACAGCACAATATATATAATATATATATATATATTATTACATAATGGTGCGGGTGTATGGATATAGAGATATAATATATATCTACTATATATATTTTATATATATATATATATATTCTATATCTTTTATATATCAGATATATGTGTATATAATCTTAAAATATATTTATAAATTAACTATAGATAAATATATATATGTATATATATACATATATATACATGCTATATATATATATATATAAATATATATATATAGAGAGATATAGTAATATATATATATATATATATGAGATATATATATATATATATATAATATATATATATATAAGTATAATATGCGTGCGTGTATATGTATATATACATATATATATATATTATATGCTTATAATATATATATATATATATAATATTATATATTCTATATATCTGTACCTATATGTATGATACGTTATTTACATTATTCGTTATACATTACAAGATATATTATATATATATATATATATATATATATATATATGTGTGTGTGTGTGTATATATATTTGTATCTATATGTATGTATGTATGTATACATATATGTAGACCTGGCAAAACTTGACCCGACCCGAAAATCCGACCTGGACCCGCCAGAAAATTTTGGATTTTGGACAGAATTTTCTAGACCCAAACGCAAAATGAACTGATCTCGAAAAACCCGCAATTTTTTTGGGCCAAACTCGACCCGAACCCGAATCCGCTCACTTAACCCGAATATTATGTCCTTATTTTTATTTTTTTAAGAATTTTTTCCTTTTAGAAATGATAGCTTTTGATTATAATAAATCGGTTATGGAGATGTTCTATGACTATCGTTCCTCTTCGTAAATTAGATAATAGTGCCAGTTCTTCCTGATTTCATTATCATAAAATAACGTCATATACAACTTATAAGTGGAATAATTTTTGAAATAGGCATGTAATATCTAGTGTTAAGAAAATTAGTTCAGAATAACACAAGTATTAAAAATGTACAAGTCATGCTATTATATTCCTATTAAATTGAATACGTCTCATTGCATTTTAAACAATATTACTCTATAATAATCTAAAATTTTGATGCTATAATTAGTCAATAATTGTAATATTTTGTGCCTCTATAATATTCTTTCATTTCGCTTCCTTCTAATTGGTCTCGAACTTAACGTCAGTGATGAACAATGGACCAATTTGCGTTCATGTTAGAATTAGCCCACTAATAAAGCATACATGATTAGGTAATGGTAGGTTAATTAACAAAATATCAAATCATTAAATAGGTTATTAACGGGTCGAACCGCTCCAACCTATTATCATGTTTTAGATGGGTAGGCCGTGAATAGCCCGGCCTATTATTAACGTTTAATATATGGACCAACCCACTCAAACATAACTTAGTGTCCAACGGTACATCCCATTCACATATCATATTGAAAAGTTTAAATATTTTTTATATTCTTTAAAGAAATTATAATTAAATGTTTGTTTATTAAATACAGATAACTTTAAGCAATAACAATGCCAAAATTTTGATTTTTACAAAAAGAGAAATAACTTATCAAAAAGGCGCTCCAAACCCGTTGGATGGACCCCAAGCCCGTAAAACTGAAATACACCCGTCTGTATTTTACTCAAACATGAAATACATCTGATAAGTATTTTACTTGAACCCGAATACACCCAACCCGTATTTAACCCACCTGCCCGAACTGACAGGTCTACATATACATATACAGACATACATACATACATACATATATATATTTATATATATATGTATATACATACATACATATATATACATACATACATATATATACATATGTATATATGTATGTATGTATGTGTGTGTGCATATATATATATATATATATATATATATATATATATATATATA
>JAKOGI010005552.1:5000-10285 GCA_029747015.1 Carnegiea gigantea | reverse complement strand
CGTGCGCACGGCGACGCGACGCGGGTGGACGACGGCCCAAGCCCGAAGGGTCCACCCGACACCCCAAGGGGGCATCGAGCGAAAGATCATCTCGTTAGGGTCCAAGCTGCCTTAACGAGGCATGCAACGCAGGAAACCGTCATCTGTCCAGGGCTTGCCCGCCCCTGGATCATCCCCTGAAGAGGATCGTGCGTGGACGGTTCACCGCTCGAGCAGGGAGCCCGCCAACACAAACGAACCGAGCGCAACTCACGCGCCCCCACGTGCCCCCGCCGAGATGCACCCCGCACGTCCGCTCGACTATGGCACATAGACGAACGGACATAGCAAGGCGAAGCCCGACGAGCACCGCTGGACGCGAAGGGTAACCGTAGCCAACCGACATATTCGCACCGAGGGACTTGAGGAAGGAGGGGGCGGCAAATGGGGGGATGGGTTGTCAGTGTGCTCTGGAGTGGAGGGCTGTCAGGCTGCTTTCAAGTGGGTGTGAACACGGGGTTTTCGGGCGGATCTCGAAGGAAATCGGGTTGGATTTTGAGGAGGAAAGGTCACCACCTCGGCACGACCACCGGCAAAATCCCGACGCAAAGGGCATTCCCCGCCCCGCGCAGGCCTCATGTCGCGCCCTCGGAAGTGCTCCTCGGGAAGGGCCTCCCATCCGTTCGTGTACTTCGGCCTCACGGGCGCGAGGGGCTTACAAGCTCAAGCGTCTAGGCCCTCACTCACCGATCATCGGCTTCCACTACCGGAGCGATCAACCCCGCCGTCGTCACACGGATCGGCTCCTCGAGACAAGCATTCGACCCCGTTCGTGTACTTCGGCCTCACGGGCGCGAGGGGCTTACAAGCTCAAGCGTCTAGGCCCTCACTCACCGATCGTCGGCTTCCACTACCGGGGGTTCCGGCCCATCCCGCATCGCCTCACCTGTCACCTCGCTTGCGACAGTCAGCCCGCACGTGGTAGGCAACACGCCTCCGCGTAAATCCCACAGCCAGCGCGTCCGCCTCGGGACGAGGGAGGGTTGTCAGGGTGCTTTCAAGTGGAGTGGGGCGAGAGGGGGAAGTAAGCTGGGGGGGGACAAGGGGGTTTCGGGAGGGGAAGGAAGGTGGTGTGAACAAGGGGTTTTCGGGGGGATCTCGAAGGAAATCGGGTTGGATTTTGAGGAGGGGAGGTGACCCCCCACCCCGCGGCACAACGGCATTACCACCGGCATAATCCCGATGCAAAGGGCACTCCCCGCCCCGCGCAGGCCTCATGTCGCGCCCTAGGAAGTGCTCCTCGGGAAGGGCCTCCCACTCCGTTCGTGTACTTCGGCCTCACCGGCGCGAGGGGCTTACAAGCTCAAGCGTCTAGGCCCTCACTCACCGATCGTCGGCTTCCACCACCGGAGCGATCAACCCCGCCGTCGTCGCACGGATAGGCTCCTCAAGACAAGCCTTCCACCCCGTTCGTGGCAGTGCCTCACGGGCGCGAGGGGCTTACAAGCTCAAGCGTCTAGGCCCTCACTCACCGATCACAGGCTTCTCACAACCGGGGCGTCCAGCCCATCCCGCGTCGCCTATCCTGTCACCGCGCTTGCGACAGTCAGCCCGCACGTGGAAGGCAACACGCCTCCGCGCAAATCCCACAGCCAGTGCGTCCGCCGTCCGCCGCGGGACGGGGGGAGGTGGGTCGTCAAGCAACAGAAAGGCAATGTCAAGGAGCAAGGGGCCATGTCAAGAAACAAGGGACGAGGGGCGCAACGGCATCACCACCGGCAAAATCCCGATGCGAAGGGCACTCCCCGCCCCGCGCAGGCCTCAGGTCGCGCCCTTGGAAGTGCTCCTCGGGAAGGGCCTCCCACTCCGTTCGTGTACTTCGGCCTCACTGGCGCGAGGGGCTTACAAGCTCAAGCGTCTAGGCCCTCACTCACCGATCGTCGGCTTCCACCACCGGTGCGATCAACCCCGCCGTCGTCGCACGGATCGGCTCAAGACAAGCCTTCCACCCCGTTCGTGGCAGTGCCTCACGGGCGCGAGGGGCTTACAAGCTCAAGCGTCTAGGCCCTCACTCACCGATCACAGGTTTCTCACAACCGGGGCGTCCAGCCCATCCCGCGTCGCCTCTCCTGTCACCGCGCTTGCGACGGTCAGCCCGCACGTGGAAGGCAACACGCCCCCGCTTAAATCCCACAAGCCAGTGCGGCCGCCGTCCGCCCCCAGGACGGGGCATGTCGAGCAACAGAAATGATGTCAGGGAGCAAGGGGGCCGGGTCAAGAAAGAAGGGACGGTGGGCCGAGGGAATTCACCGACAATCACCCCTGCCCACGTGGGGGTGATCACCGTTCTCGGGTGAGGGGGGGCAAGGCCCCCACCCGTGATGGCATCCTAGAAGCCTAGGGAATGCCACCGAAGACGAGCGTCAGGAGCACCACCGGTGCCTCGGAAGGTAGGAACTAGCATAGCAACGATTCCCGCACTCCATCGATCGATATCCAACAATTTTCATGCTAGTCACGCTTCCCGAGGCAAAACCCGAACCCCGGGGGGGTCCCTCATCCGCCCGCCAAGGGTCGGTGCAAGGAAGCCATGGCAACAAGGCCTTTGACATCATGCCATGCCATGCCATGCATGGGCGATGGCTGCCGCTGACCCTGCTGCTGCCCCAGCTGCTTGCCAAGCACCTCCCCTATAAAGAGCTCTTATAACTCTACTGGCTCTCCCCCCAGTAGACATCAACTGTGACGAAAAATCATACTGGGGTTTTTTGAAGATTTAGAATGTTTCAGCAGCAACCAATGGTACCATTGGAAAGATCATGATGTGAAATTACTAAAAAATTTTTTTTCGGAATTTTTCGGACACCCGAGCTATTTTTTATGATTTTTTAAAGTCGAAAACGAAAAAAAATCCTTAAAATCGGAGAAAAATCAGAAAAATGCGGGACAAAGCTTGTAAATCCTCTAAAAATCGTGGGGAAGGGGTGACAAAATTTGGGGAAAAACGCACGACAAAAATACGGGGATTTTTTCTCGGGACGGCTTTCGGGCGTTCGCGGGGCTGCGGCCAGCGTTCAGGGCCCTGCTGCCAGCGTCCAGGGGCTGCGCCCAGCGTCCAGGGGCTGCGCCCAGCGTCCAGGACAAGCGGCCAGCGTTCACAGGCTGCGGCCAGCGTTCAGGACAAGCGGCCAGCGTTCACAGCCTACGGCCAGCGTTCACAGGCTGCGGCCAGCGTTCAGGACAAGCGGCCAGCGTTCACAGGGCTGCGGCCAGCGTTCACAGCCTGCGGCCAGCGTTAACAGCCTGCGGCCAGCGTTCAGGACAAGCGGCCAGCGTTCACAGGCTGCGGCCAGCGTTCACAGGCTGCGGCCAGCGTTCAGGACAAGCGGCCAGCGTTCACAGGCTGCGGCCAGCGTTCAGGACAAGCGGCAAGCGTTCACAGCCTGCGGCCAGCGTTCACAGGCTGCGGCCAGCGTTCAGGACAAGCGGCCAGCGTTCACAGGGCTGCGGCCAGCGTTCACAGCCTGCGGCCAGCATCCAGCACCCCCGGCAGCCCCCGGCACCCAGCGACAGCATGCCCGGACGCTGCCCGGCATGCATGGATGCTGCCGTGGGCGTCCGGCAGCGGGCGTGGACGCTCTCGGGGGCATGCCCCGGGGCCGACCCTCGGGACCCGGGCGCATGCCCCGGGGCCCCCCGGGGCCGGTCCTCGGGACCCGGGGGCATGCCTCGGCCATGCACCGGGCCGTTGTGGGGGCCTTCCTCGGGACTCAGGGGCATGCCTTGGGCATGCACCGGGGCCGTTTCGGGGCGATGTGCGGGACGCGGGGCCATGCACCGGGACCGTTCTGAGGGCGTTCCCCGGGACTCGGGGCCATGCCTTGGCCGCGCCCCGGGGCCGTTCCGGGGCGACGTGCGGGACTCGGGGCCATGCCTTGGGCATGCACCGGGGCGTTCCTCGGGACTCGGGGCACGCCCCGGGGCGAGGTGCGGGACTCGGGGGCATGCCGTGGCCATGCACCGGGGCCGTTCCGGGGGCCTTCCTCGGGACCCGGGGGGCACGCCTTGGGAATGGACCGGGGCCGATCCTCGGGACGCGGGGGCACGCCTTGGGCATGCACCGGGGCCGTTTGGGGGCGTTCCTCGGGACCCGGGGGCACGGCCCGGGGCGATGTGCGGGACTCGGGGCATGCCTTGGCCTTGCCACGGGGCGATGGGCGGGACTCGGGGGGCATGCCTTGGCCTTGCTTCGGGGGCGTTCTAGAGGCGATGCACGGGGGCATTCCCCGGGGCCGATGTGCGGGACGCGGGGGCAGGCCTCGGCCGTGCACGGGGCCGCTCCCCGGGACTCGGGGGGCATGCCTTGGCATCGACGTTCGGGACTTGGGGCACCAATATGGGGGCACGCGGCACGCCACGGGGCCGAGCTCTCGACCCTTCCTTCGCCCAGTCCGCCCAAGGTCCGCTCAAGTCCGTCAAGTCCGCCCCCGCGCCCCTGCGTCCCTGCGCCCTGCGCCCTGTCAAAGATTATTATGCGCGCGGGGGGGTCACGGGGCCGGGGGCGGGGTGTCACTCACCATCGTTCATCCTGCTCGGGTCGCGGACGGGGCGGGGCACTAGCTCAATCACCTTCCCCCTAAAGAGCACAACGAGCTTTCGTGGCCGTGCCCGGAGTGGACATCAACCGTGCCGATTTTTCATACTCCGCCCGGGCCATCCCCTAGAGAGCTTCAGGAGGTTTGGTGGCCGTGCCCGGAGTGGACATCAACCGTGCCTATTTTTCATACTCCACCCGGACCATCCCCCTAGAGAGCTTCAGGAGGTTTGGTGGCCGTGCCCGGAGTGGACATCAACCGTGCCGATTTTTCATACTCAGCTGGGACAGGTCACGGCCTGCGGCCAGCGTTCACAGGCCAGCGGCCAGCGTTCACAGGACTGCGGCCAGCGTTCACAGGCTGCGGCCAGCGTTCAGGACAAGCGGCCAGCGTTCACAGGCTGCGGCCAGCGTTCAGGACAAGCCGCCAGCGTTCACAGCCTGCGGCCAGCGTTCACAGGCTGCGGCCAGCGTTCAGGACAAGCGGCCAGCGTTCACAGGCTGCGGCCAGCGTTCAGGACAAGCGGCCAGCGTTCACAGGCTGCGGCCAGCGTTCCCAGGCTGCGGCCAGCGTTCAGGACAAGCGGCCAGTGTTCACAGGCTGCGGCCAGCGTTCAGGACAAGCGGCCAGCGTTCACAGGCTGCGGCCAGCGTTCACAGGCTGCGGCCAGCGTTCAGGACAAGCGGCCCGCGTTCACAGGCCTGCGGCCAG
>JAKOGI010005551.1:0-10294 GCA_029747015.1 Carnegiea gigantea | reverse complement strand
TTTCTGTTAAGCTGTTCGTGATGCCTTTTTGCATTATAAAAATTGTATTTTATTAGTGATATAAGCTAAAATTATTTTCTAAGTGCCTATGTGGGCGTTGATTTTATTAAAAAGATTATTTTTGTCGCCAGTAATAATATTATTGTTATTAGTTTTGAAAATCATTCAATAATTTTTAATAAGTGCGATTAACGGTTATTAGCGAGTATTAATTCAAGTAGTAACCCGAATACGATTAGGTTGTCAACATTAGAAGTAGTTCGATGTTATTAAATCGAACCTAGATAGATTTGGGAACGAATAGTTGATGAAGGAGTATATGATCGATTTGGGTTTAGGATTTGGGTTACGAATTAGACTAACCGTATCGAATATGAATCAGCTTGGGACAAAAAAAATAAAGTGAGGGAGGGGCATTTTAGTAATTTATGCGAGACAACCCCTCTCCTTCTTCCTCACGCATGACCCCCCCGACAGTCTCTCTCTTCCTCTCTCTGCTGCTCGTCCCCTTCTCCTCCTCCATTAACGTGGCTTCAAAGCTCAATTTGGCGGCCGATTTTCGCCACCCATAGCTGTAAAACCCCACGTATTCGACCACCCTCCAAGCTAGTATTAATTCGTGCGAATTTGGGCTGAATTTCGAACAAGCCAGCCACTCTCCTTGGCGCTGAATTGAAGCTCGAATGCATGCCCTAGGTATGGCCATGAACTTCACCTCTTGATTGCTTCAATTTCCTACAAATTTCGGCTGCTTTCAAACCCCAATTCAACCTCAAGTCAGTAAGTGAGTTTGGGTCGGTTTTAGGGTTTGAATTTCGGGAATTTGGGCGTGAGTGGGTCCTGTTCGATCGTGGGTAAGCAAGAGGCGAAGGATTGGAGTTGTTCAAGCTTCTAAAGTCGAGCCAGAGCTGTGAATCGAACCTTTAGCTTGGGCTCAAGATGAGGGTCCCTTTCCTCCTAAATTACTGCTATTTTCAACGAATTTAATCGAATTAGCTAGTGCATGTTAATTTCGAGGACTGAAATTAGTTTGGGTAAACTTAGAGTTGAGATCGAGAAATTATTAACATGGTACTGATTTCGGGATGAATTGTATGACAAATTGATGCCGAATGTTAGTAATCTAACAATTTGGAGAATTGCTTAACAAATAGATTGTTATCATGGCACTGTCAATTTATCAGATTATTATTTAAGTTGTGTTGCAGATTAAGGCATTAATAAAGCATGCTGAATTCTGTTTAGGAGTTGTCGCTAAATTAATACGATCACGTTTAAATTCTGTTTAAGGTTATTGATGAGTACACTATGCTTTTATACGATGCTTTTGTGAGTTATTGGTTTGTTTATGACAATATTGAACTGAGTTGAAAGTTGGATGGCTCGAGGTGGAACTATTGAGTGGTTTGAGGTTCTTGTGGTCGGTGCTGTATGAGGAGGGAGATAGGGTTGTGAATTGCCGCAATTGTGTGGATTGCGAGGCCATGTGTGACTTAATGAGTTGTGATATGAAGTGTATGAATGTGCTATGTGTGAACCCCTTTTCCCTCGATATGCTACGTGACGTTATGTGATTTATTCTTGAAACTTTAGACGTCTTTAAAAAGGAAAGGTCATTTAGAAAGTTTGTTTTACACTTTTTGAAAATACTTTTATGTTGGTCCGTTGTTTATTCGTGTGTTAGGACGTCTAAGGTGTAAAAAGATCCTAAATCATCGAACTATTTAGTTAGTGACTCGACTGAATAGTCGATAGGTTTAGGAAGTTTAAAAGTGAACTAAAAGTGAATTTAAAAATGTTTAAAGTATTGGTTTGTTTATAAATTCTCCTGGTGTTTAAAAGGATTCAAACGACCTGAAAAAGAGCATCTTAAGATACTAATTATGAAGTTTAGCTGATTTGTATGCTATTTACTTACTTAAATCTCCATTGAGTTTCGATTCAAGGGCTAGTAGATCCATTATGTTTTAAAGAAGCATTTATATTGAAAATATATAAAGAAATCTTGATTGAATTAAAATAAGCTAAATGCCTTAAGTTTTGAATAGTAATAAGCTTGGAAGCGATCAAAGGTTTTGATTTACTTAAGCACCACTCTTCGAATTTAAAAGGGAATTTCAAACGAACCTAGATTAGACATTGGAATAAGTTTATTACCTTAAATTACTATGAGTTTTGATTTCAAATCTAGTTACACTTATTGCTAACTAAGTACTTAAGCCTCAAATGAGTTTTGATTTTAAATGTACTTCAAATTAAACGTTAGCTAAGCACTTTATGTTTCCAACAAGTTTCGATCCACGAGTTAGTAAACGTATTACGTTTATAAGAAACTTTTAATTTAAAAGTAAAGTCGTTTTACGATTTAGCAAGCCTAATACGTTTATACAAAGCTTTTAAGTTGAAACCGAAGTCGTTTTACAATTTAGCAAACCTAATACGTTTATACGAAGCTTTTAATTTAAAAACGAAGTCGTTTAATGGTTTAGCAACCTTAAGCTTTTAAGTTAGAAACGAAGTTGATTTACGAACTAGCAAACGTTTTACGTCTATAAGAAGCTTTTAAGCTAAAAACGAAGTCGTTTTACGATTTAGCAAACCTAATACGTTTATACGAAGTTTTTAAGTTGAAAACGAAGTCGTTTTACGATTTAGCAAACTAATATGTTTATACGAAGCTTTTAAGTTAAAAACGAAGTTGTTTTATGGTTTAGCAACCTTATTACGTTTACACGAAGCTTTCAAGTTAAAAACAAAGTTGTTTTAGGGTTTAGCAACCTTAAGCTTTTAAGTTAGAAATGAAGTCGATTTACGAACTAGCAAACGTTTTACGTCTATAAGAAGCTTTTAAGTTAAAAACGAAGTTGTTTTACGATTTAGCAAACCTAATATGTTTATACGAAGCTTTTAAGTTGAAAACGAAGTTGTTTTGCAATTTAGCAAACCTAATACGTTTATACGAAGCTTTTAAGTTAAAAACGAAGTTGTTTTATGATTTAGCAACCTTGTTAGCTTTATACGAAGCTTTCAAGTTAGAAACGAAATCGTTTTATGATTTAGCAACCTTATTGCATTTATACGAAACTTTTAAGTTAGAAACGGAATCGTTTTACGATTTAGTAAACTTATTACCTTCGTACGAAGCATTTAAGTTAGAAACTAAGTCGTTTTACGATTTGGTAAACGTATTATGTTTATAAGAAACTTTTAAATTTAAAGCGAAGTCGGTTTACGTATTAACAATTACGTTTTTAAGAAACTTTTAAGTTTCAAAGGAAGTCAATTTACATGTAAATAAACTTATTACATCTATAAGAAGCTTTTAAGCTATTTACGAAGTCGATTTACGAGTTAGCAAACTTATTCCGTTTATAAGAAGTTTTTAAGCCAAAACAAATGAGCTATAAATATTTCGAAGGGTAATGGCAGTTTTGTTTAAAAGTAAGATTTCAGCAAAGTAACCACCTGAAAAAGAGAAATGTAGTGTGATCTTAAAGGCTATGAAAGTGCTAAGCAAATGGTCAGACCTTGAGGGTGGGAACTCGATGCAAAGATGGCGTGAGCTATTTCCCCCTAAGGTAATGTTGGGAGCTGGATGCAAAGATGGCGTGAGTTGTTCCCGGGAGCTGGACTCAAGATATGATTATCTTAGTGTGAGCTGTTCCCTAATGTGTGATGCGTAAGAAAACCTTGAGGGGGACTGGACTCAGGATATGATTATCCTGGTGTGAGCTGTTGCCCCACAGAGGATAGTATCGGGGTTAGAGTTGCTCTACTAAGACGCATTTTGGCCAAAAGTTAAGTACGTATACCCCGGGGATAATGTAGATTGAGAGTGACGATCTCACTTAAGGGCGGTGTTGACCTCCCTAGCCAGCACAATAAGATATTTTTATGTTATAAGTAAGTTCCTGATAAAAAGGAGATTTGGCTTTTTGCTATTCTAAGCAGTTCAGAAAAGGAAAAGAAGTTCTTTTAAAGGGATACGGGCCTCAAGAGGCCAAGTAAAGCGTTTTTAAGAGAAGAAGAAAGCTTTCAAATGTACCTAACCTGCATATATTCTATGAATGTGTTCTGAATATAGTTTAAATGAGATTTCAAATGAAGTATAGTTACATCCTAGTAATGCATCGTACATTCAAGCTTTTCAATATGCATATTCAATGAAAGAATCTTTCTTACCAGTTTTGATGTTTCTAGAACTTTTAAAAAGAATTATAAGCTTAAAAGGAGTTTGTGTGGATTATAAACCATTCTTGGTATTTATTGAGAGTCACTACGTTTTCAAAAGTGAGTATAAAGGCCTTTATATTAAATCCTTATTGCCTACTTTTTTAGGTGCCTGAATGCCTGCTAGTAGGGAGGTCTAGTCGATAAGGGCCTAGAATCTAGTTGAATGGTTAGAATGAAGTCTTAATAGGGGTGATCTTTCCTTGGGGATTTTGATTGCCTAATATGACAGTAAAATATGAATGCGTGATATGTGGCTATTATTAATATTATTGCCTACAACTGTGTTAGGTTTCAAGGAGTAGGGGAATTCTCATTGAGCGTGTGGTTGCTCATCCCTTTATCATTCCCCTTTTTCCCAGGTGCAATTTGAGAAGGTTTAAGAGATACTTTGAAGTTGTTTGATGCCGACCCCTCAGAAGCCTCTGCCAGCTTTGTAAGTGTTCGATCTACCACATTGCAAATTTTTAAGTTATCGTTGTATGTGAAAGCATGTACCCGGCTCTGTACCTGTATATGTGGCTTTCTAACCCTTGTTTTAGTTGTTAGATCATTACTGAACTGGGCGAGTGGCCCGAGGAAGTGAACTTGGGTTATTTTAGCAAATGTTACACCCCATCCCTAGTTACAGGCACCCTTAGCTGAGCTAAGACCCTCGAATGTTGCTAAAATAGGGGAAACTCTGGCATTTTTGTTCTAGAATGACTATCTAAATGCTAATCCAAACCCTTGATCTTCGAGAGCCTTAAGGATTTCCCTTTAGGAAGTCCTGGCGGTGTGATTCTCCCTAGGTTAGGGGCGTTACAATATATGTGTGTATATATACATATACATATGTATGTGGGTGTGTGTGTGTGTGTGTGTGTGTGTGTGTGTATATATATATATATCTATATATACCTATATATATATGTATATATGTGCATATATATATGTGTGTGTGTGTGTGTGTGTATATATATTTATGGATATATGTATGTATATGTATATATATGTATGTATGTATGTATGTATGTATGTATGTATATATAATATATATATATATGTATATATATATATATATAATATCTATATATATATATATATATATATATATATATATATATATATATATATATATCTATCTATATATATATATAGATATATAGCTATATATATATATATCTATATATATTATATATATAATATATATATATTAATATATATCTATATATATATATATATATATATATATATATATATATATATATATGTATGTATATATTCGAAAGGGGACGTCATTCCATTCCAACTCAGCGTTGTAAGTGAATACAATGCCTGGTATCCCCCATTCTGGGAGGTCTCCCCCCTTATGCTGCTTTCTATACTACTCCAGTAGTAATTCTATACAAGGTTTGTATTTTGGTTGTTTCTGTACCATATACAAAACTCTCTGTATAACTTGCTCTTTTACTTGTTTCAGTATGTCTGCTACGTCCATCTTTTTGCTATTAAACACCAGTTGGTTCCTCTCTCACCAAATGTGATAAATCACTGAGTTGAATGTGGCATAAATCACTCGCCGTTGCGCTGCTGTAGTTTTCATCTTCTGTATTTATTCCTTCCACTGACTCTAAGTTTGTTTCTCCTTCAGTTTTAGCCAATGTCTTGTCCCGTTCCATATCTCCATTGCTTCATTATAGTAATAGAATAGATGGTCCAGGGTCTTTTCTGCTAGATTACAGACAGGGCACTGGTCTGTGATCTCTGTAAACCTAGCTAATCTGCCTCTCCAAGAAGCTTATGTTTCAAACCAAGCAAAGAAAGAGTGTCTTGGCAGACTCAGCTTTGACCAGACTACTTTGGCCCATTTTGGTTTCTCCATGCTGTTCATGTACCATTTGTACCCTGCTTGCATATTATAATTCCCATATACTTTTCCACCCCATTCCCATCTGTTTGCTGTCCTACATCCTAGTTTAAACTCCTCTTTCACCTTGCACAGTTTCTCCAAATACCAACATGTGTCATGTTTAGGGGCATAGTCCCACTAGCTGCAATTCTTCATATATCTTTCATGTACCCATTTGACCTACAGTAGGTCTTTCTTGTCTGCAACATCCCACACCAACTTAGCTATACTTACTTTATTCCACACCTCCATGTTTCTAATTCCTAAGCCTCCATTTCTCTTAGCCTGGCAGGTGGCCTCCTATGCTACATATGGGATTCTTTTGCATACATCATCAGCTCCCCACAGGTAATTTCTGTATAATCTTTCCAGCTCTTTAATGACCCCCTTTGGTAAAATGAAGATATTAACCTAGAAATTAAACACCCCCATTAGGACACTATTTATGAGAGCCACTCTTCCTGCATATGAGATGGTCCTTGTTGCCCTGATGGTAATTTTCTTTGTAATTTTCTCCACCAGACCCCTACATTCCATCTTACTCAATTTGTTAGCTGTAATTGGCACCCCTAAGTACCTAAATGGGAATTGCCCTTCTTAAAACTGAGTAATTTGTTAGATTAGGGTCCTATGGTTCTCTTTACATCCTCCCATCACAATCTAAGACTTTGCTTTATTTGCTACCATAACTGTGCCTTTGGAAAATTGGTCAAAAGCCTCTATCAGATACCTAACTGTCTGAGGTTCAGCAACACTAAAAACAATAAGGTCATCAGCAAACATAAGATGCACCATCATAGATTGTTTGCATTGGGGATGAAGCTTGAATCCTTGCTTTCTGCTTGCCCTATTGAATAGTCTAGATAGATATTCCATCACAAGTACAAACAACAGAGGGGATAAAGGGTCCCCTTGCCTTAATCCTCTTTCTCCTTTAAAATAGCCAAAATCATCCCCATTCATGTGTATAGTAAAACTAGGTGTAGTTATGCATGCCATCACCCATTTTATGAACATATTGGGGAATTTTGAGCTAATCAAGATTTCTTCCACACTCTGCCAGTAGATTGAATCATATACTTTCTTCAGATCAATCTTCATCATGCACCTTGAAGAGATATGCTTCCTTGAGTACCCTATTGCTAGTTCTTGACACATCAGGACATTATGTACCAGTTCTCTCCCTTTGACAAATGCTCTTTGGCTTTGATCAATTACCTGGGGCAACATTTGTTTAAGTCTGCCACATAGCAACTTAGATATGCACCTGTAGATCACATTACAATAAGAAATAGGCCTGAAATCTACTGGTGTAGATGGTGATAGTACTTTGGGAAGCAGGACTAGTTTAGTTGCATTCTATTGTTTTGACATTCTGCCTATCCTAAAAAGTCCTTGATGGCTTCACCCATTTTCCCCCTACTTCATTCCATGCTGACTTGAAAAAGTACTGTTGTACTCATCAGGGCCAGGGGACTTAACTGAGTGTATGGAAAACATTGCATCTTGTATTTCTCTATCTGTAAATGGGGCTAGGCATTGCATCTGTTGCTCTATAGTTAGCAAGTTTCCTTTTTGCATTACATCCTTGTCAATGTTTTCCCTTGAAATGCTTTGGTTCCCCAAAAGATTTTGATAATAAGCTATCATTACTTAGGCTACATTATTAAATCCTTCCACTTTTGTTCCATCCTCATCCAAGATTGAGTAGACATATGCTTGTAGTTGTCTTTGCTTTATTTTTACCATGAAGATTCTATTACATTGGTCTCCTTGATTCAGCCATATAACTTTGCTTTCCTATCTAATAAGTGAAAGAGAAGAGTGTAGTATGCTCCGGTAATTTTCTCTACTCTCTTCTTCTTTTTAAATAAAGCCCTCATCTCTTAGTGTTTGTTGTAGCTGCTCTTGAATGACTTCCAGTTTCCTCTTTGCTATCTTTTGTTGTTCATGAATATCTGTAAATTTATCTTTGTCCAGCTGTCTGAAGGGACCTCGAAGCCTTCTTAGCATTTCAGTAATTTGTGTCATTGGGGGCCCTTATTGCCGTAAATGGTAATGCTGTTGTATAATCTCCATGAACTTTGGATCTGTGCACCGCATTTCATAAAATATAAAACTGGACTTCTTTTTTGGGCATGAAGGAAACATAAGTTTCAATGGTGTGTGGTCTGATAGACCCTCCACTTGAGTAGTTACATGTGTATATTCCATGTCCTTAAACCATAAACTGTTAGCCAAGAACCTGTCTATTTTTGACCATACAGTCTTGTTAGACCATGTGTAGAAGGCTCCTAATGTTCTCATCTCAGCAAGTTCACATTCTTCCAAACAGTTTGCAAAGTCTTTGTTTCCATAGAAAGGATTTCATCCTCCCTATTCTGTCTATTGGATGCAGCACAGCATTGAAATCCCTTTTTACACACTATGCCTCTTATATATTGTTAGCTATTGTTTTCAGTTCCTGCTATAGGGTTGTCTTTGTGATATATTATTCAGCCCATATGAAAATGTGATATAAAACTATTTTTGAGAAGATTACTGTATGGCCCTGCAATGCACCAACTACTCTGTTGCACTCATTATCTGCACCTAATACGCTTGCCCTTTCCATGCTACCCATATTCTTACTTTTGGGTTGAAATCTACATTTGTATACCAGCTCCATCCTGAGAATAGTCTTGTAGCTACTCCCACTGTATTCTTCTTTTTCACCTTTGTTTCCAACAAAGCAACTAATCCTACTTGTTGCATAGCCAAGAAGCTTTTCATTTCTTCTTGTTCATTTGGGTTGTTTAAGCCCCTTATGTTCCAAGTGAGGATGTTATCCATTTGGGGTTAGTCTTACTTCCCCTAGCTTCTCCTATCTTCCCCTGCTCTTCCAATAAAGCCTAGGGGGTATTGATCGTTGCTGACAGGGTACTATCATTTTGCTGCTGTCTTGTTCTAGGAGCAGATCTTCTTGGCATTATAAACCCATCTTGGTCTTCCTCTGCAGCTATGGTTGGTAGTACTTCTTCTTGCTGTATGGTTTCTGTGCCTCCATCCCTTAATACTGCCCTCCATTCCTGTCTACTTTTATTCTTTTTCTTGCAGTTCTGTTCTTCATGCCCTATCATCTTACAGTGGCTGCAGTTGATGGGTTTCCATTCATATTGGACTTTTTATCGAACCACCACCTCCCAATCATTCACAAAATCGATATATTCATGGAATGGCCCCTCTAAGGCCATTTCTATGAGTACCCTTTCATATTTAATAGCTGACTTCTCTTTTGTTATTCTATCTATCTTGATTGGTAAATCCAACATGCTTCCTCGTTTACTCAGGCTCTCTAATCCCCAATATTTGACATCCAACTCAGGGAATTGTACCCAAATTGGTAGGGATTGTAATCCAGACTTAGGGTTTCATTCCATGCCTTCACTATGAAAGGTTTCTTGTCACAAAAGTAGACCCTCCTTTGAGCAACCTCCACTTCATCTTGCAAATTCAGGAATCGAACCAGAAACACCACTTTCCCGGCCACTACTACTTTGTCTATGCTTTTTGTACTCCAAATTCTTCCAACAAATCTTTCAATCACTTCCAATATAGGGTTTGCTCCAACCACACCACAAATTACTGCCGCAGACAAATACCCCACTTTAGACATTATATTAGTTTTGTCTATTTTTGCATACTTTTAGCCATTGATCTTAGTCAAGGGCATGTATTTTAAATTTGTACCTTCGGCAGGGTCAACCAATGAAGCATAAGAGCATATTGGGGGAGTATTTACCTCAATCACCATAGGGGTTCTTAGTTGTTGCCCCATTTCTTCCAGTTGCTGGTTTTCTATTACCATTACATTCAATTCCTCCTGATTCTGGGCCTGATTGTCCTTTTTTCTTTCCTCTAGGGTATGATCCATGCTCATACCTGCATTACCACTAAAATCTGCCCCATCATTGCCAATCGCTGCCCTGGATCGCCCTCTTTTTCCCCCCTCCCCATAGCTGGGGATTTCCCACACAAGAAGAAGAGCGTGCGTGTGTGTGTGTGTATACATATATATATAAACACACACACACACACACACACACACACATATATATATATATATATATATATATATATATATATCTACACACACACATACATACATACACACATATATATATGTATGTATAT
>JAKOGI010005550.1:0-10307 GCA_029747015.1 Carnegiea gigantea | reverse complement strand
GTAGATGTGGGTGGGGCAAGTGAACCAAATCAAACTCCAACTCAAATAAGCCAAATTGGAAAGAGAAATGAAAGATGGATGAGATGGATGAAGAACTTCACTACACAAGAAAAAGGGGATAGAACAAGATCTTGTAATTGAGATAATCCTTCACGGAGCCACTCAATGACTTGATCTTGGGCTAATTCTCTTGTCTTACCAAGGAATCACTCCAATTGGAAAAGATAGAGAACCTAGAACACCACTTGAATGAGCCAAATTCAAGATATAGAACTAGGAATTTTGAGACACAAAATGAGAATCACTCTCAAAGGTGCTTGTATTACTTTGGAAATCTCTTACAATGCTGAATGATTAGCTTCACATGCCCTTCCCCTTTTATAGACTCAGCAAAAGACAATCAAAAGACTCAAATAACTCCTAACAATTAAAACTAGCTAATGAAAAATCTATGAAAAATGAAAAGACACATCATAAAAGGGGGTGGGGGAGGTTACAAGGAATATTCTAGGATTTTTGCAGCTGATTACATCAATATAGAAGCATCTAAAACGTGCACAATATCAGCCACACAAATATATGTAACCTAAGACTCTTCATATTCCCAGCATTAATCCTTGCAACTGCCTCAACTTCAACAGAGCATAACTTCCAGAATACTCGGCCAAATCACGCGTTCTGGGGCTTGTTAGAAAGCCCTGGAAGTCTATTTTCCAGAATGGGCTCATGTGCTCAATTTGGATAAGCGGTTTGAAAGTTATGGCCCAAACAATACACCTATCTCAGACTGGACTGGATCAGCATAACGTATCTTTGAGTGATATTTTGCCCAACCAAATGATGTCCAAATTAAACAAACTTGGGCTTATTTGGAAGCTGAAATCTTAAACTTCAAAACCATGTGGAGCCTCAAGTTGTGGGTCCACTTGAGCTTGTCCAAAAGTGGTCACAAAAAATCGGGTCCGCAGGGATGAATTTAGCGCCAAATTTCTAGCAAAGCTTAACCTCTTTTTGACCTCTTCATAGTGTCGTGAGTCTTTGAACTCACTTAATAAGACCAAATAAGCACACTTCAAAGCATGATCTTCTTTGACCCTTTTCTTCTTTGAAATTGGACTTGAATAAAAATGATGCATATGGAAATATGCATCAACTTCATTCCTCTCTTTTTTTTTTCTTTTCATATTCATTTCAAGCTTAATCAAGGCCAAGAATTCTTGCTTTGATTTAGTTTTGAGCCCAAACACAAAAGCCATCTCAAAAACCGTGAAAATCACAAACTAGGCGTGCTTAGGCAGCAAGTTGGCACGGTGCCCCCGTGCCTTGAAGCACGACCGTGCCACCCCTGGGTCGTGAGTTTCCCACTTGTTTTGGTTGTGTTCCTGTTGTAAGTTAGCTTGGGTTGTTCCTACCCTTGAGATGTACATCATTTTTGGTATCAGAGCAAGTTCAGATCCTTGCCTGAGCCCCACGCTCCCAAATTAAATCCAAACACAAACAGCCTACTTACGTTTCAAATCGATCCACAAAGAACCCTAGACCTCATCCTTCATGCCATCTTCAATGAACTTGGAGAAAGAACTAGCTTTTATTGATATTGGATATGCTTGCTTTGTAATTCCAAAATTTCATGGCGAAATGGAAGAGTTCACAGGTTGGTTATCTAAGGTGGAACGAGTTTTTGCTTGTTGTATCCTTAATGACCAAGAGAAGTTCAAAGTGGTTATTTCAAAATTGAGAGGTTGTGCACTTCAGTGGTGGAATAAGTACAAGTTTGAGCGGAAAAAGAAGGGAAAAGAGAAGGTGAGCACTTGGAAGAAATTGAGTAGTAACATGAAGGGTTCCTTTTGCCCATCCACTTACACGCCTATGAAAGAAAGTATCTCCATTAAGCCCACGAGTTCATTCCCTTCCACCCCACAAAAAAAAACCAACCCCACAAATGTTCTTTCCCTCACAACTTAGAAGGTGTCTCAAGTGCCAAGGGCTTGGACACTTAGTCACGGATTGCCCAAACAACAAAGTCATTACCTCAGAAGAAAGGAAAGTCGTGAGAAAGGAGGAAAATCAGGAGGAAAAGAAGATGCCCTTAGTGGAAGAACCGAAGGAGGTTGAATTAGAGGAGGAAAAAGAAGAGGATGAAGAAGACGATCTTGAGGAGATAGAGATTGAGGCAAATAAAGGTGCTATGCTCACTTTAAACATCCACCATCCACCTAGAAGCCATGAGCATCTCATCCTTCCCACCACTTTTCATAAACCACCATCATTTTTTTCCCACTCCACCCACACCTAAAACACTCAACCCAAATTTCTGTCAATCCATTTCAGAACCATTACTAAAAGCTCCTAATTTTGAGTTAAGAGCATTTGAAGAGTTGGTTCGAAGCAAGTCCAAGAAGTCCCCTGCATCCACCATTCAGATCAGCAAGGGGAAGGTAAAGAAGAAAGTCTCTAAGTTCAAAAGAGACTTGTTTTCATGGTTGATTTTATTTCAACCAGAATTGAAGCAAAAAGAGGAGTTCATTACCTACTATGATTTGAGGGCAAATCATTTTTAATAAGGGGAGTATGATGGAAATCCCTCCATCCCTTTTGTTAAAAAAGAATCAAATCAAATTAGGTAATCTTATTATGCTGGTTTAAGGATGAATAAACCATCCAAGTTTTGATTAAACATTGAAACTGCAGGGCAAGTGTTAAATCCAGCAGCTAACCCGTTTTTGTATGCTTAATTTCTCAAACATACTAAGGGTTTACGTCTAATATTTTTTGATGGATTTGAAGATCAAGATGTTAGCTTTCCAACAAATTAAGTTTCATCCAATTTGGACTTCATTTGGTCGTTCAAATCAGCAATTAAACCCAAGGTGTCAAAACTGCTCAGCAGGGCCAGGATGAACCCGGTTTTGTTCTTTTTTTTTCTTATAATATAGTTTGGTTTAAGTCTTGAATTTTTACATATTTTGGGTCCCCAAGATCTTAGCTTTCATGTCCAATTGGAATTACCATATTTGGAGTTCAATTGGTTAGTGAATTAAGCTAATTAGTAAACCTGTGCTGTTTTGGAGTCTAATCTGCACGGTTTGGGGAATCAGGCTCATTCAAGGGCTAAATGACGTCCAATTGCTATGATTCAAAAAGGAGGGCAAACTAGACATCTTGAGGTTTCCAACCATGTAAGAAACGTAGCAATTAGTCATCATTTGAAGTGTCAAGCATGCGTTGCAAGTTGAGGCAGAAACCGGGTAGGGGTTTGCTTAAGGTGGAAGACTGCCAACTAGGTCATTTTGAGCTGCTTGATAAACCACCACCCAGCCACTTGTGACAGAGACACGTGGAGCAAGTGAAACACCACCATTTTGCAAGCTCTCATTCGACCACTCAAGCATGACATGGCACACATGCATTTTTCAGTCCTTTTGAGGTGGCTAGCCGTGCACTCTTGCCTTCCTGGCTGGGAAATTGAGTCAACAAGGTTTCTTAATGCTTAGGAAAAAGTTTAAAAGAGAAATCTTGTGTTTTGTAGCTTAAACTTTCAGATTATGCATGTTTAAGCTTAAACCGTGTACTTAACCATATGATTAGTTTTAATACTTTTCCTTGCCTAGAAGGAAAGCTTGTTTTCGTGTAACCAAGGGCTTTATAAATGCCTTTGCTTCCCTTTTTATAAGGGATGAAGCGTGTGAATCAAAAAACCGAAAAGACTTTGCGTCTTGGTTGTGTTTAAACACTTAACTTGCTTATCCTTAATTAGGCCGATTAAGGTGGTGTCCAAGTGAGTCTTAATCATTGATTAGGTGGTGTATCTGTATCCTAATCAAAGGTTAAGGGCCCTAAGCTAAGTGATTAGTGCTGTATCTTATCTAATCACAAGGCTTAGAACTATCCAAATTCCATTGAATTCACTTAAAGTTCATGAAGTTAGCTTTTGGATCCCTTAAACCATAAGCTCTCCTTTTTCATGTTCTAATCAGTGAACTTCATTCCTCTCTATTTTTTTCTTTTCATATTCATTTCAAGCTTAATCAAGGCCAAGAATTCTTGCTTTGATTCAATTTTGAGCCCAAACAAAAAAGCCATCTCAAAAACCGTGAAAATCACAAACTAGGCGTGCTTAGGCAGCAAGTTGGCACGGTGCCCCCGTGCCTTGAAGCACGATCGTGCCACCCCTGGTTCGAGAGTTTCCCCCTTGTTTTGGTTGTGTTCCTGTTGTAAGTTTGCTTGGGTTGTTCCTACCCTTGAGACTTACATCATTTTTGGTATCAGAGCAAGTTCAGATCCTTGCCTGAACCCCACGCTCCCAAATTAAATCTAAACACAAACAGCCTACTTATGTTTCAAATCGATCCACAAAGAACCCTGGACCTCATCCTTCATGCCATCTTCAATGAACTTGGAGAAAGAACTAGCTTTTATTGATATTAGATATGCTTGCTTTGCAATTCCAAAATTTCGTGGCGAAAAGGAAGAGTTCACAGGTTGGTTATCTAAGGTGGAACAAGTTTTTGCTTGTTGTATCCTTAGTGACCAAGAGAAGTTCAAAGTGGTTATTTCAAGATTGAGAGGTTGTGCACTTCAGTGGTGGAATAAGTGCAAGTTTGAGCGAAAAAAGAAGGGAAAAGAGAAGGTGAGAACTTGGAAGAAATTGAGTAGTAAGATGAAGGGTTCCTTTTGCCCATCCACTTACACGCCAATGAAAGAAAGTATCTCCATTAAGCCCACGAGTTCATTCCCTTCCACCCCACAAAAAAAACCAACCCCACAAATGATCTTTTCCTCACAACTTAGAAGGTGCCTCAAGTGCCAAGAGCTTGGACACTTAGCCACGGATTGCCCAAACAACAAAGTCATTACCTCGGAAGAAAGGAAAGCCGTGAGAAAGGAGGAAAATCAAGAGGAAAAGAAGATGCCCCTAGTGGAAGAACCGAAGGAGGTTGAATTAGAGGAGGAAAAAGAAGAGGATGAAGAAGATGATCTTGAGGAGATAGAGATTGAGGCAAATAAAGGTGCTATGCCTCACTTTAAAACATCCACCCATCCACCTAGAAAGCAATGAGATCTCTACTTCCCACCAATTTCATAAACCACCATCATTGTTTTCCCTCCACCCACACTAAAAACCATCAAACCAAAATTTCTGTCAACCATTTCAGAAAACCGACTAAAAAGCTCCTAATTTTGAGTTAAGAGCATTTGAAGAATTGGTTCGAAGCAATTCCAAGAAGTCCCCTACATCCACCACTCCAATCAACAAGGGGAAGGTAAAGAAGAAAGTCTCTAAGTTCAAAAGAGACTTGTTTTCATGGTTGATTTTATTTCAACCAGAATTGAAGCAAAAAGAGGAGTTCATTACCTACTATGATTTGAGGGCAAATCATTTTCAACAAGGGGAGTATGATGGAAATCCCGCCATCCCTTTTGTTAAAAACGAATCAAATCAATTAGGTAATCTTATTATGCTGGTTTAAGGATGAATAAATCATCCAAGTTTTGATTAAACATTGCAACTGCAGGGCAAGGGTTAAATCCAGCAGCTAACCCATTTTTGAGTGCTTAATTTCTCAAATATACTAATGGTTTACGTCTAATATTTTTTGATGGATTTGAATATCAAGATGTTAGCTTTCCAACAAATCAAGTTTCATCCAATTTGGACTTCATTTGGTCGTTCAAATCAGCAATTAAACCCAAGGTGTCAAAACTGCCCAGCAGGGGCATGATGAACCCGGTTTTGTTCTTTTTATTTCTTATAATATAGTTTGGTTTAAGTCTTGAATTTTTACATATTTTGGGTCCCCAAGATCTTAGCTTTCATTTCCAATTGGAATTACCAGATTTGGAGTTCAATTGGTTAGTGAAATAAGCTAATTAGTAAACCTGTGCTGTTTTGGAGTCCAATCTGCACGGTTTGGGAAATCAGGCTGATTCAAGGGGCAAATGCCGTCCAATTGCTATGATTCAAAAAGGAGGGTAATCTAGACATCTTGAGGTTTCCAACCATGAAAGAACGTAGCAATTAGTCATCACTTGAGGTGTCAAACATGCATTGCAACTGGAGGCAGAAACCGGCTGCTTGACACCCGGTTGCTTAGCCTGGTGGTTTTCCTCCTTCAAGGGGTTTGCTTAAGGTGGAAGGCTGCCAAGAAGGTCATTTTGAGCTGCTTGATTAAGCACCACTCAGCTGCTTGAGAGAGAGACACGTGGAGCTAGTGAAACGCCACCATTTTGCAAGCTCTCATTCGACCACTCAAGCATGACATGGCACACATGCAATTTTCAGTCCTTTGAGGTGGCAGCCATGCTCTCTTACCTTCCTTGAAGGGAAATTGAGTCAACAAGGTTTCTTAATACTTAGGAAAGAGTTTAAGAAGGAAATCTTGTGTTTTGTAGCTTAAATTTTCAGCTTATGTATATTTTAGCTTAAACCGTGTATTACTAAGCATAGGATTAGTTTAATGACTTTCCTTGCCTAGAAGGAAAGCCCTTTTCATGTAATCACAAGGCTATATAAGTGCCTTGGCTGCTCTTTTGTAAAACAAGAAGCTTGAGTATTGAAATTAAGAAAAGACTTTGTGTCTTGTGTTCCCCTCAAACACTTAACTTGCTTATCCTTAATTAGGCCGATTAAGGTGGTGTCCAAGTGAGTCTTAATCATTGATTAGGTGGTGTATCTGTATCCCAATCAAAGGTTAAGGGCCCTAAGCTAAGTGATTAGTGGTGTATCTTATCTAATCACAAGGCTTAGAAATATCCAGATTCCATTGAATTCACTTAAAGTTCATGAAGTTAGCTTTGGGTTCCTTAAACCAAAGCTCTCCTTTTTCAAGTTCTAATCAGTGAACTTCATTCCTCTCTTTTTTTTTTTCTTTTCATATTCATTTCAAGCTTAATCAAGGCCAAGAATTCTTGCTTTGATTCAGTTTTGAGCCCAAACACAAAAGCCATCTCAAAAACCGTGAAGATCACAAACTAGGCGTGCTTAGGCAGCAATTTGGCACGGAGCCCCCGTGCCTTGAAGCACGACCGTGCTACCCCTGGTTCGTGAGTTTCCCACTTGTTTTGGTTGTGTTCCTGTTGTAAGTTAGCTTGGGTTGTTCCTACCCTTGAGACTTACATCATTTTTGGTATCAGAGGTTTCTTAATACTTAGGAAAGAGTTTAAAAAGGAAATCTTGTGTTTTGTAGCTTAAACTTTCAGCTTATGTATGTTTTAGCTTAAACCATGTATTACTAAGCATAGGATTAGTTTAATGACTTTTCTTGCCTAGAAGGAAAGCTCTTTTCATGTAATCACAAGGCTATATAAGTGCCTTGGCTGCTCTTTTGTTAAACAAGAAGTTTGAGTATTGAAGTTGAGAGTAAAGACTTTGTGTCTTGAGATTTCTTAAACACTTAACTTGCTTATCCTTAATTGTGGCCGATTAAGGTGGTGACCACGTGAGTCTTGATCTTGATTAGGTGGTGTATCTTATCCTAATCCAAGATTAAGGGCCCTACGCTAAGTGATTAGTGGTGTATCTTATCTAATCATCTAGCTTAGAACTATCCTACATTCATTAAACACACTTGAAGTTCATAAGCAAGCTCTAGGTTTCTCTCCTCTAAACCATGAGCCTCTTTGGTGATCTTCTTAGTGTTTTTCATCCCCCATTACTTTCCTCACTTCCTTTACTCCTTTGATTCCTCTTTTCCACACTAAATCAAGCCTTGACTTAGCTGATTGCATCGAACTTCCTTTAATCTTCAAAGCCATCTCAAACCGTGGAAAGGGACTTACCTAGGCAAGCTAGGCAGTGAATTGGCACGGTCACCCCGGGCCATCAAGCACGGCCGTGCCACCCCTGGCCGTGAGAGTTTGCTTGTTTTCTAGCCTCCTTTGACGTGAGTTTACTTGGGTTGCTTTCCTTCCCTTGGACTTACATCATTTTTGGTATCAGAGCAAGTTCAGATCCTTGCCTGAACCCCATGCTCCCAAACTCAATCCAAACACAGTCAAGCATAAACCGTTCCTTCCTGCGATCACAATGAGTACTAGCATGTCTGTGGAAGAGAAGCTTGAAGTTCTTTCCAAGCAAATGCAAGAAATGAGTGTGAGTAATCAAGAACTCAAGGCTCGAAATGAGTACTTGAGAAAACAACTTGGAAACTACATGAAGCAAAAGCAAAAGCAAAAGGCGTGTGAAGAACCCATCCAATCCGAACCATGGAGGCAAGAACAAGTGTTTAGCCATACTCTTGATTCATCTAGTGAAGATGAACCATTGAGAATGACTAGACAAGACTCACGAAATCAAGCTAGTGCAAATGATTTCAAGGTTGAAATTCCAGAATTTGAAGGCAAGCTTGATCCTGAAGATTTTTTGGATTGGTTACACACAGTTGAAAGAGTTTTTGAGTACAAGGACATCCTAGAAGACAAGAAGGTGAAGCTGATTGCTTTAAGGCTTCGTAAGTATGCTTCTCTATGGTGGACTAACTTGTGTGCCAAAAGAGGAAGAGAAAGGAGGTCCAAAATCAGAACTTGGGAGAAGATGAAGTCAAAGCTCAAGGCTAGATTTCTTCCTTCTACCTATGTTCAAGATTGCTCCTCACAACTCCACCATTTGAACCAAGGTAATTTGAGTGTAGAAGAATACACTCGTGAATTTGAAAAGCTTGTAATTAAGTGTGATATTCAAGAGCCAGAAGAACAAACAATTGTTAGATACTTGGGAGTTCTTGATCCTAGGTATGCTAATGTTGTTGATTTGCAAGCTTACACTTCTTTTGATGAAATATGTGTGCTAGCTCACAAGGTTGAGCAGCAAAAGAAGAGCAAACCGCCCTCACGGCATGAAAATCCAAATCCCTCACCATATGAACAAACCTTAAACAAGGGGAGTTCATCTTATGTCCCTCAACCCATGGCCCCCCTTCCTACTCCACAAAAGAACCAAACACCACTACAAAGCCTACCCCCGCAACTTAAACCCAAGCATGGCACTTCCCGATGTTTTAAGTGCCAAGGATTTGGACACATAGCCGCTGATTGTGTCAATCGAAGAAGCATCACTCTGGCTGAGTGGGAGGCAATTGGAAAGGAAGAAAAGGAGGAAGAAACTCAAGAAGAAGACCTTGAAGAAATTGAGATCACTGCTGATGAAGGGGAAATGCTACTCTTGGAGAAGATGTCTCCAAATTTTCATGAAGAAGAGCATGAACAACATATGAATATTCATGTTTGTATGTTATTCATTCCAAAGGAGCAAGACCATATCCCATCCTTTCCCCACAAAATCATTCCATTCACATCTATCCAGGATCTCGCATGCTCAGGTCCTAAATTTGCTCAATTTACTCTCCCAAAGCAAAATCCAAACCCACCCCCCATCCATTCATTTCAACACCCACTTAAGTTTCACATGGCTGATGTGAGGAACACAGAAGCAAAGTTTAAACCAAGCTTATTTGAAGAGTTGATCCTTTTTCAGCCTAGTTCACCTTTGTTTGCTGTTGGGTAGTACGTCCTTTCTGATTTGAGGATCAAATCTTCCCAACAAGGGGAGAATGATGGAGGGCCATCCTCAAGGTCTAAAAATGTTTCATTGATCCAAAATAATCAAGAAATCAACTCCAAAGTCACGGCCATGAGTCACTTGATAGCAAACACACAAGGTGATACACCCGGGTTCTCATCCAGATTTTTACCCGGTTTTTGCTATCTTATTACATCGGCCTAAAGCATATTTTGGTGTCTGTTTTTTGGATGATTATCAAGTTCAGGATGTTAACTTTTAAGTCCAATTGGTTTCATATCATTTGGAATTCATCCCTTTTGTTAAAAAAGAATCAAATCCCTCCATCCCTTTTGTTAAAAAAGAATCAAATCAAATTAGGTAATCTTATTATGCTGGTTTAAGGATGAATAAATCATCCAAGTTTTGATTAAACCTTGAAACTGCAGGGCAAGGGTTAAATGCAGCAGCTAACCTGTTTTTGTGTGCTTAATTTCTCAAACATACTAAGGGTTTACATCTAATATTTTTTTTGATGGATTTGAATATCAAGATGTTAGCTTTCCAAAAAAATCAAGTTTCATCCAATTTGGACTTCATTTGGTCATTCAAATCAGCAATTAAACCCAAGGTGTCAAAACTGCCCAGTAGGCCCAGGATGAACCCGGTTTTGTTCTCTTTATTTCTTATGATGTAGTTTCGCTTAAATCTTGTATTATTACATATTTTGGGTCCCCAAGATCTCAGCTTTCATGTCCAATTGGAATTACCAGATTTGGAGTTCAATTGGTTAGTGAATTAAGCTAATTAG
>JAKOGI010005549.1:0-10314 GCA_029747015.1 Carnegiea gigantea | reverse complement strand
CAAATCAGGCCTTCCGCCCTTGTTCACTCGAAATTACCTAAATTCCTCCACGGACGCCTCCTGGCACTGAAAACCACATTAGAGGCCCCTTTTTACTGCAACACACGGACGAAACCCAATGCTCGCACGGGGCGATGAAGGCGGTCGAGCTACCGTCCGTAACGAACTCTTAGATCGCCGCTTCCGAGCTGTCAGTTACGAACTTGCGAACTCTTTAGATTTGGCGCGATGTATGAGCGACTCGGCAGCCGCGTACACTGTATAAAAGATTTGTTCCGCCAGATTCTAATGAGTGCGATCATCCCAGCATTAATGCACCGGATCCCATCAGAACTGCGCAGTTAAGCGTGCTTGGGCGAGAGTAGTCCTAGGATGGGTGACCTCCTGGGAAGTCCTCGTGTTGCACCCCGTTTTCGTTGTTTTTTTCTTCCTTAAAAGCGCCGATCTTTCTCGTTTCATCTGCTGCGGCCGTCGGATGAGAACTGACCAGGACGAGGAAAAAGCATCCAAGTCAGGCCTTACGCCCATGTTCACTTGAAATTACCGAAATTCCCCTACGGACGCGTCCAGGCCTTGAAAACCACATCAGATGTCGTTTTTTAATACAACACACGGACGAAACCCCATGCATGCACGGGGCGATGAGGGTGGTCGAGCTACCGTCCGTAACGCACTCTTAACTCGCCGCTTCCGAGCTGCCAGTTACGAACTTGCGATCTCTTTGGAGCTGGCGTGGTGTATGCACAACTCAACGGCCGCTCACCCTCAATGAAACATTTGTTCCGCAAGAATCCAATGGGCGCGATCATCCCAGCACTAATGCACCGGATCCCATCAGAAATGCGCAATTAAGAGTGCTTGGGCGGGAGTAGTACTAGGATGGGGACCCCCTGGGAAGTGCTCGTGTTGCACCCCTTTTTCGTTATTTTTTTCTTTCTTAAAAGCACCGGTCTTTCTCGTTTCACTTGCTGCGGCCGTCGGATGGGAACTGACCGGGACGAGGAAAAAGCTTTCAAATCAGGCCTTCCGCCCTTGTTAACTGGAAATTACCGAAATTCCTCCACGGACGCCTCCTGGCACTGAAAAACACATTAGAGGCCCCTTTTTATTGCAACACACGGACGAAACCCAATGCTCGCACGGGGCGATGAAGGCGGTCGAGCTACTGTCCGTAACGCACTCTTAGCTCGCCGCTTCCGAGCTGTCAGTTACGAACTTGCGAACTCTTTAAATTTGGCGCGATCTATGAGCGACTCGGCAGCCGCGTACACTCTATAAAAGACTTGTTCCGCCAGATTTCGATGGGTGCGATCGTACCAGCACTGATGCACCCGATCCCATCAGAACTCCGCAGTTAAGCGTGCTTGGGCGAGAGTAGCGCTAGGATGGGTTTGGGGTGAATTACTTCCCACCCATGGGAAGTCCTCGTGTTGCACCCACCTTTTCGTGTTCTTTTTCTTTATTAGAAGCGCCGATCTTTTCGTTCATTTGATGTGGCCAGCTGGATGAGAATCTGACCAGGACGTTGGAAAAAGCATCCAAATCAGGCCCATCGCCCTACGTTCAGTGGGGAAATTATCGAAATTCCCCAACGGACGCACTCCGTGGCCTCGAAAAAACATCAGAGGCCCCTTTTTCCTGCCAACGTCCACGACGAAAACCCCATGCATGACACGGGGGCCGATGAAGCGTGGTCGAGCTACCGTCGTATAACGCAACGCTTAGCTCGCCTCTTCCGAGTGTCAGTTACGGAACTGCGAACCGCTTTGGAGCCGGCGTGCTTTATGCGCAACTCAGCGGCCGCATACCCTCAATGAAACATTTGTTCCGCAAGAATTCGATGGGTGCGATCATACCAGCACTAATGCACCGGATCCCATCAGAACTCCGCAGTTAAGCGTGCTTCGGCGAGAGTAGTACTGGGATGGGTGACCTCTTGGGAAGTCCTCGTGTTGCACCCCTTTTTCGTTGTTTTTTCTTTCTCAAAACCACCGATCTTTCTCGTTTCATTTGCTGCGGCCGCCGGATGAGGACTGACCAGGACGAGGAAAAAGCTTCTAAATCAGGCCTTCCGTCCTTTTTCAATCGAAATTATCGAAATTCCTGTACGGACGCCGCCTGACACTGAAAACCACATTAGAGGCCCCTTTTTACTGCAACACGCGGACGAAACCCCGTGCTCGCACGGGGCGATGAAGGCGGTCGAGGTACCGTCCGTAACGAACTCTTAGCTCGCCGCTTCCGAGCTGTCAGTTACGAAATTGCAAACTCTTTAGATTTGGAGCGATGTATGAGCGACTCGGCAGCCGCGTGCACTCTATAATGATTTGTTCCGCCAAATTCTAATGGGTGCGATCATCCCAGCATTAATGCACCGGATCCCATCACAACTGCGCAGTTAAGCGTGCTTGGGCGAGAGTAGTACTAGGATGGGTGACCTTCTGGGAAGTCCTCGTGTTGCACCCCGTTTTCGTTGTTTTTTTCTTCCTTAAAAGCGCCGATATTTCTCGTTTCATCTGCGGACGCGTCTAGGACCTGAAAACCACATCAGAGGTCGTTTTTTAATACAACACACGGACGAAACCCCGTACATGCACGGGGCGATGAGGGTGGTCGAGCTACCGTCCGTAACGCACTCTTAGCTCGTTGCTTCCGAGCTGCTAGTTACGAACTCGCGATCTCTTTGGAGCTGGCGTGCTGTTTGCACAACTCAACGGCTACTCACCCTCAATGAAACATTTGTTCCGCAAGAATCCAATGGGTGCGATCATCCCAGCACTAATGCACCGGATCCCATCAGAACTGCGCAATTTAGCGTGCTTGGCCCCGAGAGAGTGAGTACTAGGACTGGGTGACCCCCTGGGAAGTCCGTGTTGCACCCCTTTTTCGTTATTTTTTCTTTCTTAAAAGCACCGGTCTTTCTCGTTTCATTTGCTGCGGCCGTCGGATGGGAACTGACCGGGGCGAGGAAAAAGCTTTCAAATCCGGCCTTCCGCCCTTGTTCGCTCGAAATTACCGAAATTCCTCCACGGACGCCTCTTGGCACTGAAAACCACATTAGAGGACCCTTTTTACTGCAACACACGGACCAAAACCCAATGCTCGTACGGGGCGATGAAGGCGGTCGAGCTACCGTCCGTAACGCACTCTTAGCTCGCCGCTTCCGAGCTGTCAGTTACGAACTTGCGAACTCTTTAGATTTGGTGAGATCTATGAGCGACTCGGCAGCCGCGTACACTCTATAAAAGGTTTGTTCCGCCAGATTCCGACGGGTGCGATCATACCAGCACTGATGCACCGGATCCCATCAGAACTGCGCAATTAAGCGTGCTTGGGCGAGAGTAGTACTAGGATGGGTGACCTCCTGGGAAGTCCTCGTGTTGCACCCCCTTTTCGTTGTTCTTTTCTTCCTTAAAAGCGCCGATCTTTCTCGTTTCATCTGCTGCGGCCGTCGGATGAGAACTGACCAGGACGAGAAAAAAGCATCCAAGTCAGGCCTTCCGCCCCATGTTCACTTGAAATTTCCGAAATTCCCCTACGGACGCGTCCAGGCCCTGAAAACCACATCAGAGGTCGTTTTTTAATGCAACACATGGACGAAACCCCATGCATGCACGGGGCGATGAGGGTGGTCGAGCTACCGTCCGTAACGCACTCTTAGCTCGCCGCTTCCGAGCTGCCAGCTACGAACTCGCGATCTCTTTGGAGCTGGCGTGCTGTTTGCACAACTCAACGGCCGCTCACCCTCAATGAAACATTTGTTCCGCAAGAATCCAATGGGTGCGATCATCCCAGCACTAATGCACCGGATCCCATCAGAAATGCGCAATTATGCGTGCTTGGGCGAGAGCAGCACTAGGATGGGTGACCCCCTGCGAAGTCCTCGTGTTGCACCCCTTTTTTGTTATTTTTTTCTTCCTTAAAAGCACCGGTCTTTCTCGTTTCATTTGCTGCGGCCGTCGGATAAGAACTGATCGGGTCGAGGAAAAAGCTTTCAAATCAGGCCTTCCGCCCTTGTTCACTCGAAATTACCGAAATTCCTCCACGGACGCCTCCTGGCACTGAAAACCACATTAGGGCCCCTTTTTACTGCAACACACGGACGAAACCCAATGCTCGCAAGGGGCGATGAAGGCGGTCGAGCTACCGTCCGTAACGCACTCTTAGCTCGCCGCTTCCGAGCTGTCAGTTACGAACTTGCGAACTCTTTAGATTTGGGGCGATCTATTGAGCGACTCGGCAGCCGCCGTACACTCATAACAGTTTGTTCCGCCAGATTCAGACGGGTGGATCATACCAGCACGATGCACCGGATCCCATAGAACTCCCGCAGTTTAAGCTTGCTGGGCGAGAGAAGGGCAGGATGGGTGACCTCCGGGAAAGTCCTCTGGTTGTGATGAGATCCCTTGTTTTCAGGTTTGTTTTTTTCTTTCTTAGAAGGCGCCCGGAGCTTTCTTCGTTTCATTGTGTATTGTATTGCCCTGTGGCCAGCGGAGGGGGGGGGGGTGGAAAGAATCGAACAGACGTGGAAAAAGCATCCAAATCAGGCCATCCGCCTATGTTCAGTCAAAATTACCGAAATTCCCCAACGGACGCCTCGTGGCCCTGAAAAACACATCAGAGGCCCCCTTTTACTGCAACGCACGGACGAAACTCCATGCATGCACGGGGCGATGAAAGGGGTCGAGCTACCGTCCGCAACGCACGCTTAGCTCGCCTCTTCCGAGTTGTCAGTTACGAACTTGCGACCTCTTTGGAGCCGGCGTGCTTTATGCGCAGCTCAGCGGCCGCGTACCCTCAATGAAACATTTGTTCCGCAAGAATTCGATGGGTGCGATCATACCAGCACTAAAGCACCGGATCCCATCAGAACTCCGCAGTTAAGCGTGCTTGGGCGAGAGTAGTACTGGGATGGGTGGACCTCCTGGGCAGTCCTCGTGTTGCCCCCCTTTTTCGTTGTTTTTTTTCTCAAAAACCACCCGATCTTTCTCGTTCATTTCATTTGTGCGGCCGCCGGCATATGAGGACTGACCACGGACGAGGAAAAAAGCTTCCAAATAAGGCCTTCCGCCTTGTTCAATCCGAAAATTACCGAAATATTCCTTTACGGACGCCGCCGGGCCCTGAAAACAACAGTAGGGCCCCTTTCTACTTCAACACACGGACGAAACCCAATGCTCGCACGGGGCGATGAAGGCGGTCGAGCTATCGTCCGTAACGAACTCTTAGCTCGCCGCTTCCGAGCTGTCAGTTACGAACTTGCGAACTCTTTAGATTTGGCGTGATGTATGAGCGACTCGGCAGCCGCGTGCACTCTATAAAAGATTTGTTCCGCCAGATTCTAATGCGTGCGATCATCCCAGCATTAAAGCACCGGATCCCATCAGAACAGCGCAGTTAAGCGTGCTTGGTCGAGAGTGGTACTAGGATGGGTGACCTCCTGGGAAGCCCTCGTGTTGCACCCCCTTTTCGTTGTTTTTTTCTTCCTTAAAAGCGCCGATCTTTCTCGTTTCATCTGCTGCGGCCGACGGATGAGAACTGACCCGGACGAGGAAAAAGCATCCAAGTCAGGCCTTCCGCCCATGTTCGCTTGAAATTACCGAAATTCCCCTACGGACGCGTCCAGGCCCTGAAAACCACATCAGAGGTCGTGCTTCAATACAACACACGGACGAAACCCCATGCATGCACGGGGCGATGAGGGTGGTCGAGCTACCGTCCGTAACGCACTCTTAGCTCGCCGCTTCCGAGCTGCCAGTAACGAACTTGAGATCTCTTTGGAGCTGGCGTGCTGTATGCACAACTCAACGGCCGCTCACCCTCAATGAAACATTTGTTCCGCAATAATCCAATGGGTGCGATCATCCCAGCTCTAATGCACCGGATCCCATCAGAAATGCGCAATTAAGGGTGCTTGGGCGAGAGCAGTACTAGGATGGGTGACCCCCTGGGAAGTCCTCGTGTTGCACCCCTTTTTCGTTATTTTTTTCTTTCTTAAAAGCACCGGTCTTTCTCGTTTCATTTGCTGCGGCCGTCGGATGGAAACTGACCGGGACGAGGAAAAAGCTTTCAAATCAGGCCTTCCGCCCTTGTTCACTCGAAATTACCGAAATTCCTCCACGGACGCCTCCTGACACTGAAAACCACATTAGAGGCCCCTTTTTACTGCACCACACGGACGAAACCCAATGCTCGCACGGGGCGATGAAGGCGGTCGAGCTACCGTCCGTAACGCACTCTTAGCTCGCCGCTTCCGACCTGCCAGTTACGAACTTGCGAACTCTTTAGATTTGGCGCGATCTATGAGCGACTCGGTAGCCGCGTACACTCTATAAAAGACTTGTTCCGCCAGATTCCGAGGGGTGCGATCATACCAGCACTGATGCACCGGATCCCATCAGAACTCCGCGGTTCATCGTGCTTGGGCGAGAGTAGTGCTAGGATGGGTGACCTCCTGGGAAGTCCTCGTGTTGCACCCTTTTTTCGTGGTTTTTGTCTTTCTTAGAAGCGCCGATCTTTCTCGTTTCATTTGCTGCGGCCAGCGGATAAGAACTGACCAGGACGTGGAAAAAGCATCCAAATCAGGCCATCCGCCTATGTTCAGTCGAAATTACCGAAATTCCCATACGGACGCCTCGTGGCCCTGAAAAACACATCAGAGCCCCCTTTTTACTGCAACGCACGGACGAAACCCCATGCATGCACGGGGCGATGAAGGTGGTCGAGCTACCATCCGTAACGCACGCTTAGCTCGCCTCTTCCGAGTTGTCAGTTACGAACTTGCGCCCTCTTTGGCGCCGGCGTGCTTTATGCGCGACTCAGCGGCCGCGTACCCTCAACGAAACATTTGTTCCGCAAGAATTCGATGGGTACGATCATACCAGCACTAATGCACCGGATCCCATCAGAACTCCGCAGTTAAGCGTGCTTGGGCGAGACTAGTACTGGGATGGGTGGCCTCCTGGGAAGTCCTCGTGTTGCACCACTTTTTCGTTGTTTTTTCTTTCTCAAAACCACCGATCTTTCTCGTTTCATTTGCTGCGGCCGCCGGATGAGGACTGACCAGGGCGAGGAAAAAGCTTCCAAATCAGGCCTTCCGTCCTTGTTCAATCGAAATTACCGAAATTCATTTACGGACGCCGCTGGCACTGGGAAAACCACATTAGAGGCCCCTTTTTACTGCAACACACGGACGAAGCACAATGCTCGCTCGGGGCGATGAAGGCGGTCGAGCTACCGTCAGTAACGAACTCTTAGCTCGCCGCTTCCGAGCTGTCAGTTACGAACTTGCGAACTCTTTAGATTTGGCGCGATCTATGAGCGACTCGGCAGCCGCGTACACTCTATAAAGATTGTCTGCCAGATTCAATGGGTGGATCATACTAGCACTGAATGCCACGATCCCATCAGAACTGCGCCGTTAAGCGTGCTTGGGCGAGAGTAGTGCTAGGATGGGTGACCTCCTGGGAAGTACTCGTGTTGCACCCCTTTTTCGTTGTTTTTTTCTTTCTTAGAAGCGCCGATCTTTCTCGTTTCATTTGCTGTGGCCAGCGGATAAGAACCGACCAGGACGTGGAAAAAGCATCCAAATCAGGCCATCCGCCTATGTTCAGTCGAAATTAACGAAATTCCCCTACGGACTCCTCGTGGCCCTGAAAAACACATCAGAGGCCCCTTTTTACTGCAACGCACGGACGAAACCCCATGCATGCACGGGGCGATGAAGGCGGTCGAGGTACCGTCCGTAACGCACGCTTAGCTCCCCTGTTCCGAGTTGTCAGTTACGAACTTGCGACCTCTTTGGAACCGGCGTGCTTTATGCGCAACTCAGCGGCCGCGTACCCTCAATGAAAGATTTGTTCCGCAAGAACTCGATGGGTGCGATCACACCAGCACTAAAGCACCGGATCCCATCAGAACTCCGCAGTTAAGCGTGCTTGGGCGAGAGTAGTACTGGGATGGGTGAACTCCTGGGAAGTCCTCGTGCAGCACCCCATTTTTGTTGTTTTTTCTTTCTCAAAACCACCGATCTTTCTCGTTTCATTTGCTGCGGCCGCCGGATGAGGACTGACCAGGAAGAGAAAAAAGCTTCCAAATCAGGCCTTCCGTCCTTGTTCAATCGAAATTACCGAAATTCCTTTACGGACGCCGCCTGGCACTGAAAACCACATTAGAGGCCCTTTTATGTCGGGACACACGACGAAACTCCGTGCTCGCACTGGGCGATATGAAGGCGGTCGAGCTACAGTCCGTAAACGAACTCTTAGCTCGCCGCTTACGAGGCTTTCAGTTCCGAACTGCGAAACCCTTTAGATTTGGAGGATGTATGACGCGACTCGACGAGCGAGTGCACTCTATAAAAGATTTGGGTCCGCAAGATCCCAATGGGTGCGATCATACCAGCACTAATGCACCGGATCCCATCAGAACTCCGCAGTTAAGCGTGCTTGGGCGAGAGTAGTACTAGGATGGGTGACCTCCTGGGAAGTCCTCGTGTTGCACCCCCTTTTCGTTGTTTTTTTCTTCCTCAAAAGCGTCGATCTTTCTCGTTTCATCTGCTGCGGCCGTCGGATGAGAACTGACCAGGACGAGGAAAAAGCATCCATGTCAGGCCTTCCGCCCATGTTCACTTGAAATTACCGAAATTCCCCTACGGACGCGTCCAGGCCCTGAAAACCACATCAGAGGTCGTTTTTTAATACAACACACGGACGAAACCCCATGCATGCACGGGGCGATGAGGGTGGTCGAGCTACCGTCCGTAACGCACTCTTAGCTCGCCGCCTCCGAGCTGCCAGTTACGAACTTGCGACCTCTTTGGAGCCGGCGTGCTTTATGCGCAACTCAGCGGCCGCGTACCCTCAATGAAACATTTGTTCCGCAAGAATTCGATGGGTGCGATCGAACCAGCACTAAAGCACCGGATCCCATCAGAACTCCGCAATTAAGCGTGCTTGGGCGAGAGCAGTACTAGGATGGGTGCCCCCCTGGGAAGTCCTCGTGGCCCTGAAAAACACATCAGAGGGCCCTTTTTACTGCAACGCACGGACGAAACCTCAAGCATGCACGGGGCGATGAAGGTGGTCGAGCCACCGTCCGCAACGCACGCTTAGCTCGCCTCTTCCGAGTTGACAGTTACGAACTTGCGACCTCTTTGGAGCCGGCGTGCTTCATGCGCAACTCAGCGGCCGCGTACCCTCAATGAAACATTTGCTCCGCAAGAATTCGATGGGTGCGATCATACCAACACTAGTGCACCGGATCCCATTAGAACTCCGCAGTTAAGCGTGCTTGGGCGAGAGTAGTACTGGGATGGGTGACCTCCTGGAAAGTCCTTGTGTTGCAACCCTTTTTCGTTGTTTTTTCTTTCTCAAAACCACCGATCTTTCTCGTTTCATTTGCTGCGGCCGCCGGATGAGGACTGACCAGGACGAGGAAAAAGCTTCCAAATCAGGCCTTCCGTCCTTGTTCAATCGAAATTACCGAAATTCCTTTACGGACGCCGCCTGGCACTGAAAACTACATTAGAGGCCCCTTTTTACTGCAACACACGGACGAACCCCCGTGCTGGCACGGGGCGATGAAGGCGGTCGAGCTACCGTCCGTAACGAACTCTTAGCTCGCCGCTTCCGAGCTGTCAGTTACGAACTTGCGAACCCTTTAGATTTGGCGCGATGTATGAGCGGCTCGGCAGCCGCGTGCACTCTATAAAAGATTTGTTCCGCCAGATCCTAACGGGTGCAATCATCCTAGCATTAATGCACCGGATCCATCAGAACTTCGCAGGTAAGCGTGCTTGGGCGAGAGTAGTACTAGGATGGGTGACCTCCTGGGAAGTCCTCGTGTTGCACCCCCTTTTCGTTGTTTTTTTCTCCCTTAAATGCGCCGATCTTTCTCGTTTCATCTGCTGCGGCCGTCGGATGAGAACTGACCAGGACGAGGAAAAAGCATCCAAGTCAGGCCTTCCGCCCATGTTCACTTGAAATTACCGAAATTCCCCTACGGACGCGTCCAGGCCCTGAAAACCACATCAGAGGTCGTTTTTTAATACAACACACGGACGAAACCCCATGCATGCACGGGGCGATGAGGGTGGTCGAGCTACCGTCCGTGACGCACTCTTAGCTCGCCGCTTCCGAGCTGCTAGTTACGAACTTGCGATCTCTTTGGAGCTCGTGTGCGGTATGCACAACTCAACGGCCGCTCACCCTCAATGAAACATTTGTTCCGCAAGAATCCAATGGGTGCGATCATCCCAGCACTAATGCACCGGATCCCATCGGAAATGCGCAATTAAGCTTGCTTGGGCGAGAG
>JAKOGI010005548.1:0-10332 GCA_029747015.1 Carnegiea gigantea | reverse complement strand
CTGGAAATCTATTTTCCAGAATGGGCTCATGTTCTCAATTTGGATAAGTAGATCAAACGTTATGGTCTGAACATTACACCTATATCAGAACTAGACTGGAGCAGGACATGTCTTTTTTGAGTAATATTTAGCCCAACCAAACGACGTCCAAATTAAACATAATTAGGCTTGTTTGAAAGCTGAGATCTTAAACTTCAAAACCATGTGGCCCCTCAAGTTATGGGTCCACTTGAGCTAGTCCAAAAAATGAGCACAAAAGAAAAATTACCTTCCGTAGGGATGAATCGGGCACCAATTCTTCCGGAAGGAATATGAGTTTTATCTAGATTTTCGCCACTTGCTTGACTACTTCATGGTGTCTAAAGTCCTTGAACTCACATAATAAGAGAAAATATGAGAGTTCCCATGCACGCTCTTGTTTAACACTTTTCTTCTTGGAAGTTGACCTTAAATAAAAATGATGCAGATGGGAATATGCATCATACTCCCCGGGTGGTTTTGAGTTTGTCCTCAAACTTGGGAATTCTTTTTTCTTCTCATACAAGAGGGCATATTTATGAAATGGGGTTCTTTGTGGACAAAAATTATAGGGTATCTCTTGAAGAGCAGTATGATCATGGGGTTGATAAAAGAGGGTAAGGGGAGGGTAGAAACTAGGGTTAGACTCGGTTGAGAGAAGAGAGGTGAGTAAGAGGTTCTTTTGTAAGACTTTTTGTGATTTGGGGGTTTGGAAAGGTTGAATGGGGCTAGGTTCATGCTCATCAAATCTTAGAGGTAGGCTCCAATTTACCTCATTATCTACTTCATTATAGGCGTCAAAGATGGGAGGTAGATCAAAGTTAACGTCACTATTTTCTTGATAATGACCTTCTCCATTTAAGACAAATGGATAGCTAACTTCTTTTTCTTCCTTCATGGCTTCTTCCTATTCGGTCAAGGTGATGAATTCCTTGTTGGGGCAGTCCGAGAGTGCATGACCAAAACCTTGACACTTAGAACTCCTTTTAATGCTCATGCTAAAACTCATGGTAGGACTTGATGTGTGTGTATGGGGCTGATTTGTGGATGTGTTTGGGTTTCGAAGCTTGGTCAAGTAGGCATCCTAGGCTCTGATACCAATTGATGTATATGTGGGTGGTAAGTGAACCAAATCAAACTCAAACAAATTCCAAACAAGAATCAAACAAGAAAAGTGAAATATGGAAGATAGATTGAGATGGATCGAAGATAATAACAGAAAGCGGACACCGGGATTAAACAAGACCTTGCACTTGAGATAATGACCTTCAACGGAGCCACTCAAGGACTCGAGTGGGCAAGGGTGGATGACAGGGGGGAGTAAGGGGGGGGGAGGGGAGGGGAAGGTCTTGGGCAAATCCTCTCGTCTTCACCAAGTAATCACTCCAATTGGAAAAGAAAAGAGAACCTAGAACACCACTTGAACTTGCCAAAATTCAAGATATAGAACTAGGGATTTGGAATACTTTCGAGAATCACACTCAAAGGTAATTGTATTTCACTTTGGGAAAGCTTACCACTCTGAATTCAAATGCAACTACATAACCCACCTATTTATAGGCTAAACAAAGATAACTAAAAGACTTAAAAACTCCTAGCAATTAAAACTAGAAATTGAATGCTGTGGGCTTGAAAATGGAAAAGAAACTCTCAACATAAAGGGGTGGGGGTAGTTACAAAGGAATTCTCAGGCTTCCAATCCAGCTGAAGAACCTCCTCTAGAACACTCAGAAGGTCGTGCATGATGTCATCCACATGATGTACATGTAACCAAAGTCTCTTCATTTGCCCAGCATTATCCTTGCCAGCAGCCGTCACACATTCAACTGAGCAACTCTCAGCACACACGTCCAAATAGGGTGAGTTTCTGGCTTGTTGGAAGCCCTGGAATCTTTTTGCGCTCATGTGTGGCTCAATGTGTGTGATAAGCAGTTATCCAAAAAGTTACGGTCCGAACATTACACCTAATATCAGAACTGGACTGGAGCAGACATGACGCTTCTTTGAGTAATATTTAGCCAGAACCAAATGACGTCCAAATTAGCCCTAATTAGGCTTGTTTGAAAGCTGAGATCTCAAACATCAAAACCATGTGGAGCCTCAAGTTGTGGGACCACTTTAGTTAGGCCAAAAGTGCGCACAAAAAAAAATTACCTTCCGCAGGGATGAATCGGGCACCAATTCTTCCGGAAGGAATATGAGTTTTATCCAGATTTTCGCCGCTTGCTTGACTTCTTCATGGTGTCTAAAGTCCTTGAACTCACATAATAAGAGAAAATATGAAAGTTCCCATGCACGCTCTTGTTTGACACGTGTTTCTTCTTGGAAGTTGACCTTAAATAAAAATGATGCCTTATGGGATGTCTGTAATGCATGTGCTGTGCACTCCCCGGGTGTTTGGTTGGGTCCTCAAGACTCGGGAGTTCTTTTTCTTCATCATACAAGAGGCATATTTAGTGAATAGGGGTTTCTTTGTGTAAAAAAATTATAGGCATATCTTGACGAGCAGTATTGATCATGGGTTGATAAAATAAGGGGTAAGGGGAGGGAGAACTAGGGGTTATAGTCTCGGTTAGGGAAGAGAGAGTGAGTAAGAGGTTCTTTTGTAAGACTTTTTATCATTTGGGGGTTTGGGAAGGTTGAATGGGGCTAGGTTCATGCTCATCAAATCTTGGAGGTAGGCTCCAATTTACCTCATTATCTACTTCATTATAGGCATCAAAGATGGGAGGTAGATCAAAGTTAACGTCACTATTTTCTTGATAATGGCCTTCTCCATTTAAGACAAATGGATAGCTAACTTTTTTTCCTTCCTTCATGGCTGCTTCCCATTCGGCCAAGGTGATGAATTCCTTATTGGGGCAGTCCGAGAGTGCATGACCAAAGCCTTGACACTTAGAACGCCTTTTAATAACTCATGCTAAACTCATGGTAGGAACTTGAGTGTGTTTATGGGGCTGATTTGTGGATGTGTTTGGTGTTTCGATACTTGGTCAAGTAGGCAACCTAGGCTCTGATACCAATTGATGTATAGGTGGTGGTAAGGGAACAAAATCACAACTCAAACAAATTCCAAACAGAATCAAACAAAGAAAAGTAATCTGAAGATAGATTGAGATGGATCGAAGAATAATAACAAAAGAGGACAAAGGGATAAACAAGACCTTGCACTTGAGATAATCCTTCACGGAGCCACTCAAGGACTTGATCTTGGGCAAATTCTCTTGTCTTCGCCAAGGAATCACTCCAATTGGAAAAGGAAGAGAACCTAGAACACCACTTGAACTTGCCAAAATTCAAGATATAGAACTAAGGATTTGGAATACTTTTGAGAATCACACTCAAAGGTAATTGTATTTCACTTTGGGAAAGCTTGCCACTCTGCATTCAAATGCAACTACATAACCCACCTATTTATAGGCTAAACAAAGATAACCAAAAGACTTAAAAACTCCCAGCAATTAAAACTAGAAAATTGAAAAGGCTTGGAAAATGGAAAAGACTCAACATAAAGGGTGGGGGAGGTTACAAAGAATATTCTAGGCTTCCAATCAGCTGAAGACATCCATCTAGAACACTCCAAGTCGAGCATGATGTCATCCACATGATGTCATGTAACCAAAGTCTCTTCATTTGCCCAGCATTTAATCCTTACAGCAGCCTCCACTTCAACTGAGCATAACTCTCAGCACACACGTCCAAATCAGGTGATTCTGGGCTCGTTGGCAAGCCCTGGAAATCTATTTTCCCGAATGGGCTCATTTTCTCAATTTGGATAAGTAGATCAAAAGTTATGGTCCGAACATTACACCTATATCAGAACTGGACTGGAGCAGGACATGTCTTCTTTGAGTAATATTTAGCCCAACCAAATGACGTCCAAATTAAACATAATTAGGCTTGTTTGAAAGCTGAGATCTCAAACATCAAAACCATATGGAGCCTCAAGTTGTGGGACCACTTTAGTTAGGCCAAAAGTGCACACAAAAAAAAAATTACCTTCCGCAGGGATGAATCGGGCACCAATTCTTCCGGAAGGAATATGAGTTTTATCCATATTTTCGCCGCTTGCTTGACTTCTTCATGGTGTCTAAAGTCCTTGAACTCACATAATAAGAGAAAATATGAAAGTTCCCATGCACGCTCTTGTTTGACACTTTTCTTCTTGGAAGTTGACCTTAAACAAAAATGATGCATATGGGAATATGCATCATACTCCCCGGGTGGTTTTGAGTTTGTCCTCAAACTCGGGAGTTCTTTTTTCTTCTCATACAAGAGGGCATATTTATGAAATGGGGTTCTCTGTGGACAAAAATTATAGGGCATCTCTTGAAGAGCAGTATGATCATGGGGTTGATAAAAGAGGGTAAGGGGAGGGTAGAAACTAGGGTTAGACTCGGTTGGGATAAGAGAGGTGAGTAAGAGGTTCTTTTGTAAGACTTTTTGTGATTTGGGGGTTTGGGAAGGTTGAATGGGGCTAGGTTCATGCTCATCAAATCTTGGAGGGAGGCTCCAATTTACCTCATTATCTACTTCATTATAGGCGTCAAAGATGGGAGGCAGATCAAAGTTAACGTCACTATTTTCTTGATAATGACCTTCTCCATTTAAGACAAATGGATAGCTAACTTCTTTTTCTTCCTTCATGGCTTCTTCCCATTCGGTCAAGGTGATGAATTGCTTGTTGGGGCAGTCCGAGAGTGCATGACCAAAACCTTGACACTTAGAACACCTTTTAATGCTCATGCTAAAACTCATGGTAGGACTTGATGTGTGTGTATGGGGCTGATTTGTGGATGTGTTTGGGTTTCGAAGCTTGGTCAAGTAGGCAACCTAGGCTCTGATACCAATTGATGTACATGTGGGTGGTAAGTGAACCAAATCAAACTCAAACAAATTCCAAACAAGAATCAAACCAAAGAAAAGTGAATATGGAAGATGGATTGAGATGGATCGAAGAATAATAACAAAAGAGGACAAAGGGATAAACAAGACCTTGCACTTGAGATAATCCTTCACGGAGCCACTCAAGGACTTGATCTTGGGCAAATCCTCTTGTCTTCACCAAGGAATCACTCCAATTCGAAAAGAAAAGAGAACCTAGAACACCACTTGAACTTGCCAAAATTCAAGATATAGAACTAGGGATTTGAAATACTTTTGAGAATCACACTCAAAGGTAATTGTATTTCACTTTGGGAAAGCTTACCACTCTGCATTCAAATGCAACTACATAACCCACCTATTTATAGGCTAAATAAAGATAACCAAAAGACTTAAAAACTCCTAGCAATTAAAACTAGAAAATTGAAAAGGCTTGGAAAATGGAAAAGACTCAACATAAAGGGGTGGGGGAGGTTACAAAGAATATTCTAAGCTTCCAATCAGCTGAAAACATCCATCTAGAACACTCCAAGTCGTGCATGATGTCATCCACATGATGTCATGTAACCAAAGTCTCTTCATTTGCCTAGCATTTAATCCTTGCAGCAGCCTCCATTTCAACTGAGCATAACTCTCAGCACACACGTCCAAATCAGGTGATTCTGGGCTTGTTGGAAAGCCCTGGAAATCTATTTTCCCGAATGCGCTCATTTGCTCAATTTGGATAAGCAGATCAAAATGTTATGGTCCGAACATTACACCTATATCAGAACTGGACTGGAGCAGGACATGTCTTCTTTGAGTAATATTTAGCCCAACCAAATGACGTCCAAATTAAACATAATTAGGCTTGTTTGAAATCTGAGATCTCAAACATCAAAACCATATGGAGCCTCAAGTTGTGGGACCACTTTAGTTAGGCCAAAAGTGCGCACAAAAAAAAATTACCTTCCGCAGGGATGAATCGGGCACCAATTCTTCCGGAAGGAATATGAGTTTTATCCAGATTTTCGCCACTTGCTTGACTTCTTCATGGTGTCTAAAGTCCTTGAACTCATATAATAAGAGAAAATATGAGAGTTCCCATGCACGCTCTTGTTTGACACTTTTCTTCTTGGAGGTTGACCTTAAATAAAAATGATGCATATGGGAATATGCATCATACTCCCCGGGTGGTTTTGAGTTTGTCCTCAAACTCGGGAGTTCTTTTTTCTTCCCACATAAGAGGGCATATTTATCAAATGGGGTTCTTTGTGGACAAAAATTATAGGGTATCTCTTGAAGAGCAGTATGATCATGGGGTTGATAAAAGAGGGTAAGGGGAGGGTAGAAACTAGGGTTAGACTCGGTTGGGAGAAGAGAGGTGAGTAAAGAGGTTCTTTTGTAGACTTTTTGTGATGTGGGGTTTTGGGAAGGTTGAATGTGGCTAGGTTTAGCATGCTCATCAAATCTTGGAGGTTAGGCCCCAATTTACCTCATTACTACTTCATTATAGCGGCAAAGATGGGAGGTAGACTTTCAAAGTTAACGTCACCTATTTTTTGATACTGCCTGCTCCATTTAAGGACAAATGGATAGCCTAACTCTTTTCTTCCTTCAGGCTTCTTCCCATTCGGTCAAGGTGTATGAATTCCCTTGTGGGGCAGTCCGAGAGGCGCATGACCAAAAACCTTGACACTTAGAAACAACATCTTTAAAGGCCTCATGCTAAAATACTGGTAGGACCCTTAATGTGTGTGTATAGGGCTAATTTGTGGATGTGTTTGGGTTTGGAAGCTTGGTCAAGTAACAACCTTGGCTCTGATACCAATTGATGTATGTGTGGGTGGAAAGTGATCCAAATCAAACTCAAACAAATCCAAACAAGAATCAAACCAAAGAAGAGTGAATATGGAAGATAGATTAAGATGGATTGAAGAACAATAACAAAAGAGAACAAAGGGATAAACAAGACCTTGCACTTGAGATAATCCTTCACGGAGCCACTCAAGGACTTGATCTTGGGCAAATTCTCTTGTCTTCGCCAAGGAATCACTCCAATTGGAAAAGGAAGAGAACCTGGAACACCACTTGAACTTGCCAAAATTCAAATATAGAACTAGGGCTTTGGAAGAATACTTTTGAGAATCACACTCAAAGGTAATTATATTTCACTTTGGGAAAGCTTACCACTCTGAATTCAAATGCAACTACATAACCCACCTATTTATAGGGTAAACGAAGATAACCAAAAGACTTAAAAACTCCTAGCAATTAAAACTAGAAAATTGAAAAGGCTTGGAAAATGGAAAAGACTCAACATTGGGGGAGGTTACAAAGAATATTCTAGGCTTCCAATCAGCTGAAGAATCCATCTAGCACACTCCAAGTCGTGCATGAGGTCATCCACATGATGTATGTAACCAAAGTCTCTCATTTGCCCAGCATTTAATCCTTGCAGCAGCTCCACTTCAACTGGAGCATACCCTCCTCAGCACACACGTCAAATCAGCGTGATTCTGGGCTTGTTGGAAAGCCCTGGAATATATTTCCAGAATGCGTATCTTGGCTCAATTTGGATAAGCAGATCAAAAAGTTATGGTCCGAACATTACACCTATATCAGAACTGGACTGGAGCAGGACAAGTCTTCTTTGAGTAATATTTAGCCCAACCAAATGACGTCCAAATTAAACATAATTAGGCTTGTTTGAAAGCTGAGATCTCAAACATCAAAACCATGTGGAGCCTTAAGTTGTGGGACCACTTTAGTTAGGCCAAAAGTGCACACAAAAAAAAAATTACCTTCCGCAGGGATGAATCGGGCACCAATTCTTCCGGAAGGAATATGAGTTTTATCTAGATTTTCGCCACTTGCTTGACTTCTTCATGGTGTCTAAAGTCCTTGAACTCACATAATAAGAGAAAATATGAGAGTTCCCATGCACGCTGTTGTTTGACACTTTTCTTCTTGGAAGTTGACCTTAAATAAAAATGATGCATATGGGAATATGCATCATACTCCCAGGGTGGTTTTGAGTTTGTCCTCAAACTCGAGAGTTCTTTTTCTTCTCATACAAGAGGGCATATTTATTTAATGGGGTTCTTTGTGGAAAAAACCCATAGGGCATCTCTTGAAGAGCAGTATGATCATGGGGTTGATAAAAGAGGGTAAGGGGAGGGTAGAAACTAGGGTTAGCCTCGGTTGGGAGAAGAGAGGTGAGTAAGAGGTTCTTTTGTAAGACTTTTTGTGATTTGGGGGTTTGGGAAGGTTGATTGGGGCTAGGTTCATGCTCATCAAATCTTAGAGGTGGGCTCCAATTTACCTCATTATCTACTTCATTTTCAAATCAAAGTTAACGTCACTATTTTCTTGATAATGACCTTCTCCATTTAAGACAAATGGATAGCTAACTTCTTTTTCTTCCTTCATGGCTTCTTCCCATTCGGTCAAGGGGATGAATTCCTTGTTGGGGCAGTCCGAGAGTGCATGACCAAAACCTTGACACTTAGAACACCTTTTAATGCTCATGCTAAAACTCATGGTAGGACTTGATGTGTGTGTATGGGGTTGATTTGTGGATGTGTTTGGGTTTCGAACCTTGGTCAAGTAGGCAACCTAGGCTCTGATACCAATTGATGTATATGTGGGTGGTAAGTGAACCAAATCAAACTCAAACAAATTCCAAACAAGAATTGAACCAAAGTAAAGAGAAAATGGAAGGTTGATTGAGATGGAAAGAAAATAATAACAAAAAAGAACAAAGGATAAATAAGACCTTGCACTTGAGATAATCCTTCGCGGAGCCACTCAAGGACTTGATCTTGGGCAAATCCTCTTGTCTTCACCAAGGAATCACTCCAATTGGGAAAGAAAGAGAACCTAGAACACCACTTGAACTTGCCAAAGTTCAAGATATAGAACGAGGGATTTTATTGGACACAAATGAGAATCACTCTCAAGGTGTTTGTACCACTCTTGGAAAAGCTTACAACTCTGAATTCCAAATGCTACTACGTAACCCACCTATTTATAGGCTAAACAAAGATAACCAAAAGACTTAAAAACTCCTAGCAATTAAAACTAGAAAATTGAAAAGGCTTGGTAAATGGAAAAGACTCAACATAAAGGGGTGGGGGAGGTTACAAAGAATATTCTAGGCTTCCAATCAGCTGAAGACATCCATCTAGAACACTCCAAGTCATGCATGATGTCATCCAGATGATGTCATGTAACCAAAGTCTCTTCATTTGCCCAGCATTTAATCCTTGCAGCAGCCTCCATTTCAACTGAGCATAACTCTCAGCACACACGTCCAAATCAGGTGATTCTGGGCTTGTTGGAAAGCCCTGGAAATCTATTTTCTAGAATGTGCTCATTTGCTCAATTTGGATAAGTAGATCAAAAGTTATGGTCCGAACATTACACCTATATCAGAACTGGACTGGAGCAGGACATGTCTTCTTTGAGTAATATTTAGCCCAACCAAATGACGTCCAAATTAAACATAATTAGGCTTGTTTGAAATCTGAGATCTCAAACATCAAAACCATGTGGAGCCTCAAGTTGTGGGACCACTTTAGTTAGGCCAAAAGTGCGCACAAAAAAAAATTACCTTCCGCAGGGATGAATCGGGCACCAATTCTTCCGGAAGGAATATGAGTTTTATCCAGATTTTCGCCACTTGCTTGATTTCTTCATGGTGTCTAAAGTCCTTGAACTCACATAATAAGAGAAAATATGAGAGTTCCCATGCACGTTCTTGTTTGACACTTTTCTTCTTGGAAGTTGACCTTAAATAAAAATGACGCATATGGGAATATGCATCATACTCCCCGGGTGGTTTTGAGTTTGTCCTCAAACTCGGGAGTTCTTTTTTTTTCTCATACAAGAGGGTATATTTATGAAATGGGGTTCTTTGTGGACAAAAATTATAGGGCATCTCTTGAAGAGCAGTATGATCATGGGGTTGATAAAAGAGGGTAAGGGAAGGGTAGAAACTAGGGTTAGACTCGGTTGGGAGAAGAGAGGTCAGTAAGAGGTTCTTTTGTAAGACTTTTTGTGATTTGGGGGTTTGGGAAGGTTGAATGGGGCTAGGTTCATGCTCATCAAATCTTGGAGGTAGGCTCCAATTTACCTCATTATCTACTTCATTATAGGCGTCAAAGATGGGAGGTAGATCAAAGTTAACGTCACTATTTTCTTGATAATGACCTTCTCCATTTAAGACAAATGGATAGCTAACTTCTTTTTCTTCCTTCATGGCTTTTTCCCATTCGGTCAAGGTGATGAATTCCTTATTGGGGCAGTCCGAGAGTGCATGACCAAAGCCTTGACACTTAGACCACCTTTTAACGCTCATGCTAGAACTCATGGTAGGACCAGATGTGTGTGTATGGGGCTGATTTGTGGATGTGTTTGGGTTTCGAAGCTTGGTCAAGTAGGCAACCT
>JAKOGI010005547.1:0-10349 GCA_029747015.1 Carnegiea gigantea | reverse complement strand
ATATATATATATATAAAGCTTCTTCTTCTCTGCTGACGCTGGCGATTCTGGGTGCCATGGCCAGAGGAGGAAGAAGGGGACGGCCTAGGGTTCAGCAAGCAGCCCCAGCTGAAATTGTGCAGCGACAGGCAACACCTGACGTGTCGACTACCAGAGATTCTGGTCAGACAGCTTCACCTCGCCAGTAAACAGATGGAACAGTACACGCGAAGGAGACCCAAGTGAAAACCTCCATTCCTTCCTATGCTTCCATGGACGACCCCAATGAGGGTAATGCCCTTGGTTTCATTCCTGTCAATGAAATTAATGGGGTGAAATGTGCTAAATTTGTCGAGGATGACATCGAATAGGAAGTAGCTTACTGGAAGAATGCTGTGATTTGCTGTGTACTAGGGGCTAACCCCCCGTTGGCAATCATCGAAGGATATGTGAGGAGAATCTAGAAAGCTCATGCAATTAATAAGGTAGTGCTGGTCAAAAGAGGGCTCTACCTTGTAAGATTTGAGGTTTACCAAGATGCACAGACTGTGATACAAAGGGGAATCTACCACTTTGACCATAAACCTTTCATAGTGAAGCCATGGTCCCCTGAATTGGATATTAATACTGATGCCATTGCTACCCTGCCCATACAGATCTAGATACCAGAATTGGATATAAAATACTGGGCAGCTTAATGTTTAAGCAAATTAAGGAGTATGCTAGGCATCCCTTTGAAGATAGACAAGTACACAAAAGAGAAACCATGCTAAAATATGCAAGGATGCTGGTAGAAATGCACATAGATGGACCATTCCTAGAGTATATAGAATTTGCCAATGAAAAGGATATTCTGCTCAGACAAAAGGTTCATTATGAGTGGTTGCCAATCAAATGTACCTATTGCAAAATGTTTGGGCACACTCAAGAGCTTTGTAAGAAGAATGACACCTCAAGGAAGGAATGGAGAGTAAAAACCTATATGCATACATTAGCCCCAACACCTCAACCAGAACAGCAGGCTACTGATGACACTGAGGGATTCCAGTTGGTTTAAAAACACTCAGTAAAGGGTGTTAAAACTACAATTGACCAACAAGTGGAAGCCATCCCAGTAGCAAACTCTTTCAACATGCTGCTAAAAGAAGAAATTATGCATAATGATCTAAAGGGGACAGAGTAGGCGAAGCCACATCCTCCTATGGATAGAACACTAAGCTGGAATGTGAGAGGCCTAAATGGCACTAATAAGCAGGAAGATGTCAAAATCTTCCTGCAACAGCAACAAGCTGGCTTAGTGGGACTACTTGAAACAAAAGTGACTTTGCAAAACATCCCACAGGTAGTTAGTAAAGTGTGTAGTAATTGGCAATGGGTTCATAATGCAACTATGAATGAAAGAGGAAGAATTATTGTCTGTTGGCATCCAAATAGATATAAGTTTCAAATGATTGTAGTGAATGACCAGATGATTCATGAGGAAGCAGTGCACCTATCCACTAACAAGACATTCCTCATCACTTTTATATATGGAAGGAATCAAGATGACTAAAGACAGCCAATGTGGACAGCACTGCAGAACTGGGCAGAAACCATGGATGCTCCATGGTGTATTCTAGCGGATTTGAACTCTGTCCTTCACCCTGGGGAAAGAATGGTGGGCATAGAAGTAAGTGAAGGGGAAATTAAAAGTTTTGCTGACCGCATAACCCAAAGTGGACTGCAAGAATTCCTATATGTGGGGACATTTTTTACATGGACAAACAAAAGCATATGGTCCAGGATTGACATAGCTCTTTACAATGAATATTGGCATGACACATTTGATTTCACACATTTCCACTTTCTGATACAGGGCCTCTCTGATCACTCCCTTATATCATTGAGTTTCCCTCATTGTCCAAAGCCTAAATACTCTTTTCTCTTTTGTGATATGTGGACAAGAGATGGACAGTTCTAAGAAAAAGTTCATTCCTGCCTTGCACAGGTCCAACCTATTTCCCCTCTAAGGGCACTCAAAATGCTGCTTTGTAACTTAAGACAACCTCTAAAGTAGATGTGTAAGCAGAAATATGCAGACATCTACACTCAACAGGCAAAGGCCAGGGATGCATTATGCTAAATCCAGGCTCAACTTCAGCATGACCCATGCAACCCACACTTGCAGCAACAAGAAGAAATAGCTAGAAACCATTATGTGGAGATTAACCAATCTGCCCTTTCACTATTTAAGCAACAAAGCAAAGCAGATTGGATTACTTATGGGGTTGACTATTCAAGAGTATTTATGGTAAAGATTAAGCAAAGGATGGTAATGACAAACATTTACACCATTAGAAACCACCTTGACCAATGGGTGGAAGGTTTTGATGCAGTCTTTGGGGTCATGACAGCCTTCTACAAAACCCTTTTGGGCACCAAAGACCCAAGCAGAATTCCACTTGCCCAACATGTGATCAGTCAAGGTCCATGTCTTAGCATTAAACAGCAGCTTAACCTCTGCAAGCCCTTCAGTGACTCTGAAATCAAACGTGCACTCTTCTCAATCCCCAACCACAAATGACTAGGGCCTGATGGCTATAGTAGTGGGTTCTACAAAGCAAGCTGGGGGAGTTTGGGGCCTCTAATTTGTTCAGCAATAAGGAAATTCTTCTCTACAGGAGACATGCTAAGTTTCTATAGGGAGACTAAACTGGTTATCCTACCCAAGGTTCAAAACCCTAAGAGAGCCAAAGACTTTAGGCCCATCTCATGTTGTAATGTGATTTACAAATGCATTACTAAGCTACTTTGCACAAGATTGAAGGAAGTGCTCCTAATGCTCATTAACCCAAATCAAGGGGCATTTGTGAAAGGGAGGGAACTTTTGTTCAATGTCCTACTCTGTCAAGACCTTGTAAGAGGTTATAATAAGAAACAGGCATCTCCTAGCTGTATAATGAAAGTAGACCTATATAAGGCATTTGACTCAGTGCACTGGGATTTCATTAAGGAGATCCTTCAGGCCTTTAAATTCCATCCACTCTTCATACAGTGGATAATGGCGTGCATTATCTCTGTATAATTCACAATCAGTTTAAATGGAATCCAGGGGCCTATGTTTAAAGGGTAAAGGGGGTTGAAACAAGGAGATCTCCTCTCTCCCCTTTTGTTTGTTATAACAATGGAATATCTTTCAAGGCTGTTTCACCAGGCAAGCAATCAAAGTGGTTTTGAATTCCACCCCCACTGTAAGAAACTAGAGCTCACCCATTTACAGTTTGCTGATGACCTACTTATCTTCTGCAAGGCTAAACCTTCCTCCATGCAAACCCTAATTGATGCACTCAAAATATTCATTAAATGCTCAGGGCTTAAGGCCAACCTTGATAAATCACATATTATCTTTGGAGGGGTTTGTGATCAGATGCAATAGGAGTGTTTGAATATCACTGATTTTTCAGAAGGCCACCTCCCTTTTAAATATCTTGGGATGCCAATCACATCCAGCAAGCTTTCCAAGATAGAATGCAGGCTACTGACTGAGAAGATCACAGCAAAGATCCTCACATGGTCTTCTAGACACATTTCATATGCAGGGAGGGTGGTCCTGGTGAACACTGTATTATTTGGCCTCTTGAATTTTTGGGCATAAATCTTCATACTCCTCCAGGAAGTGGTCATCCAACTCACCAAAATATGTAGAAACTACTTGTTGGGGGGGGGGGGGGGGAAGCTAATTACCAGAGAGCTCCCTATGTGTCATAGGACACCCTTTGCACACCAAAGACTAAGGGAGGACTGGGGGTAAAGATTCTCAATCTATGGAATATGGCATGCATTGCAAAACTAGTCTAGGCCATTACCAAAAAGAAAGATAGTCTATGGGTCCAATGGATCCATGAAAGATACTTGAGAGGGAAAGAAATTTGGGATTATACCTCTAAAGGGGATACAAGCTGGTACTGAAAAAAGATGCAAAAAGTCAAAGACAAGTTCAAGACCTTCCCAGAGAGGGATTATACAGTAAAAGCTGGCTACTTATGGCTGATTCAACAGGCTAATAAACCCCCCTGGGTACAGATTGTGTGGTCCAGAATAAGCTTACCCAGGCGCTCTTTCACAACATGGCTTCTCATGCATAACAAACTCCCTGTACTCCAAAGAATTGGAAGATTTTTACAACTTCCATCTCATGAATGTACCATATGTCATCAAGCTAAAGAGACACACCACCACCTGTTCTTTGAGTGCCAGTTTGCACAGTAAATATGACCTCAATTCCAGCAAGACTGGGGTGTCAAATTACATAGTGCAAAGATGGGGCAACTTGTCCAATCCCTCACCGAACTGCAGATGCCCAGGAGAATGAGGGGGTTTATTTATGCCATGGTGAATACACTCATATACAACATTTGGATGGTGAGAAATAAAACCATGTTCAAGGGGTCACCTTTCCCAGTAAATAGGATCCTAAGGGAAGCAACAGAGCAAGTTATACAAAGGATACTGCATATGAACTCTCATAGCCATAAATATACTGCTTGTTTAGACCATCTTCTTTGTAAATCATAGGTTTGTGACTCAAAGGATCACTAAGGGTGTACATATCTGAATTTTGGAGAAATAAAATCATTCTTTCATATAAAAAAAATATATTATATATATGTATATATTTATATATATGTACATATACATGTATGTATGTATGTATGTATATATATATGTGTGTGTGTGTGTGTATATATATATGCACACACATACATACATACATAGATATATATATATATATAAACACATACATATATATATAAATAAATATATAAATAAATACACCACACACACACACACACACACACACAACACCACCCACACACACACCACATATATATATATATATATATATATATATATATATATATATAGGGAAGGGTTCACGTATTAACCTTCCTTTAGGCATGAACTCTCACTTTGGTATGCACTTGTAATCTCAACCCTCCAAATTTGAAGCTACGGATGAGATTAAATTGACTATTTACCTTTTTAAGAATTTAAAAAAAAAAATTAGGGAGTGGGTTGCCAGTTTCACGTTGCAACAAACCCTCTCTGCCTCGCTCTTTCTCTCTCTCTCTCTCTCTCTCTCTCAAACAGCACTGAGCACTCCCCCTCGCCGGTCTTGCTTCCCTCTTACTAGCGGTGGTGCTCCCACCCCCTCTAGTCGGCGGTGACATCCCCGACACCCATCTAAGCCAGCGACTTGAATCGAGCTCAGGTGTCGGTCGTCGCTCACCGTTCAGGCCATCTCTGTCCCCCTTCTTAGCCACCGACGGTCCCATGAACGCCTCCGCATTAGGATGCCAGCCATACAGTGAAGTGGCGCCGCCCTCACCTGTGCTAGAGATGCCTCCATCGGAGTTCGCAGGTTCAGGTTCAGTTCCTTTTAGAAGTTAAATCTGATTTTTTTGGGGTTGTTTTTTAGGTCAATGGTGAAATTGGGTTGTTTTTGGTTTGAATGTTGGTTTCACAATTGGATTATTGTTGGTTTGAATATTAGTTTCAATAGAATTCGTTAATTTAGTTGTGTTTTTTTTTTGAGCAAATTCAATCACAAAAGTACACCATTGGTCATGAAGTATGAACTAAGGGATTGTAATTTTTGAAACTAATTTTCATGAGACATGACTTCTATCAAAGGTAAATAATCACAAAAGCTCTCAAAATCAGAATATAGACAATCGAGGTCAGATACTTCAAAGACTAGTTTAAGAGCTTAGTAGCATCATAATGTAGATATAACATTAGTTTCTCTGTTTGAGAACTAGGAACTTTCATTACCCTGTCAAAATCAAAGTAACATATCAAACTTTTAGTGCTAATGGAGTCTTTGGTTTGGTTGTGGCTATACCATCAGTTTCTCCCTTTGGTTTATTTGAGGAGTTTCAGAGCTTAGTGTTAACGAAGAATCTTATATGTTGTGCCTGAATATTGAGCTTCTTCTAGCCACTTCTTATATAAAGAGAAGATGTAACTTTTGACTTAGTTTGAAGTGAGGCTCATTAGCATCTTTGCTGTAACTTTTGATTTAGTTTGAAATGAGGCTCATTAGCATCTTTCCCATATATTGCTTTGTTAGCATCTTTCCTGTATATTACTTTGTTAGCATCTTTCCTATATATTGCTTTGTTAGTTTGAAATGAGCAATTTAGATATGGCAGGGCTATGAAGCTATTAGCATTTTATGATAAATTGGCAGCCACAGTCATTTGAAATGTTCGCACTCCCAAAACCTATTAGCTTAATCGGTAGAGCATTTATGTTAATGCACAAAGGATGTGGGTTCAAATCCCACATAGGCTACAAAAAATCAATGGTGGCTACTAACATTGGCGAAACAACGAGATACCAAAAATGATATACACACTTCAAGCATTTGCCAGTGTCAACAAAGAAACAATTTGATTTCGCATTGGCGATATGAACAAACTAAACAACTAAGGTACTACAATTAACTACATAACAAAATACTCAAAATACAAATACAATTCTAAGAAAGCATTATTCATCTCCAATTCACTACAACTTAACATACTTCTAGTACAAATTAAATAACTAGAAATTATTATCCAAAGATAACATTCTTCAACTTTGACATCTCCTCCTCAACCAAATTCACCAACCTGAAAGAAATGTTAACTCCAATGAGAGCATGGAGAAAAATAACATTTAACATATACAAAAAAGGAGTGATGATTTTTACCTTAAATTAAGAAGAAAGTTTTGAAGGACAATTACGACTATCGTGGTAACCTTGTTGTCCACAAGCTTTACAAAGTCTTTATCTTTTTTGTTGTTGTTCCATTGATCTCTCTTTCCCTCCTTTAAGACGTTTACCACTGCCTTTGGTATGACATTGTTTTGGTGGAAGAATATCAATTCACTCGGGAGCACTTGATCCAATAAATGATTCCAACTCACTTATTTTGCTCTCACTTAAGCCACCATCCAATTCCTTCAATTCTTTAAGAATATATTGAATTCTTTTCCCAAGAAGAGTGAATTTTTCTGGATCTCTTCCAGTAATTTGCATACAATCTAAAAACTCTAACCAATTATTTGAAATCAACTTGTCCTCATGTACCATTTGAGAACATCCTTCCAAGAGATTATCATTCACATCAAACAAAGGCTTACGTGATGCTATTTTGGTCCATCTATTTAAAACATAATAGCTTGGTAATTCACGCAAACCCTTTCCCTTCACAACACATATATATGGTGACATGGGATACCTTCACATTCAAACCTCTTACATGAGCAATGTGCAACGTGACTATAAGGATTATACATAACTTACCTTCGCACACCTTTAGGTTGACTATTATCCACAATACTATCACATGCCCATGTTTTGTTACTTTCTTCTCATCAACTTCACAATCCATACAAGCAACCCAAAACTCATCTTGAAATTTATAAAAATTAGCATAAGTGTAGATTTCACTTACATGTCTCTCTAAATCTTTGGCTGTCTTTAACTGAGGCTTGGAAGAAGACATTTCATTGTCCAACAGCAACTGTCCATGCCTCTATAGCTCCTCTGCACTCTCAAATCGCATCCAAAATTCAACTAAACTCAATTGAGGATTTGTGAAATTGCTAAAGAAATGATTTTCACTTTCGAACCTTGAAGTTGTCCTCAAGACTTCCCATAAAAATGCATCCCTAAAATAGGTAGGTATCCACATATCCTGAATATCAAACAATTTTGTTAACCATTTATTCTTTTCCAATCCAAAATCTTAGATAACAGATTGCCAAGCATGCTCAAATTCAATTGAAGTCTCTGAGTTATAAACACAAGACTAGAATCGAGTGACAAAATCAATGTTACTATTCAGAGAGCAACCAACCTTCTCAGAAAGTTTTCTCATGATATGCCAAATGCAATACCTATGAGTAATAGAAAGAAAATTTTCTTCTATTGCTACTTTCATTGCAGGATCTTGATCAGTAATAAGACACACAGGTATGTGACCCCCCATCGCATCTAAAAACTTATCAAATAACCATATAAATGATTTCACTTTTTAATTCCAAAAAATATAGCACCAAATATGACACACAATCTATGGTTATCCAAACCAGTGAATGGGGCAAATATCATTTTGTATCTATTAGTGTCATATGTAGTATTAAAAGAGACAACATCACCGTATATTGCATAGTTCAATCTACCAAGGCCATCTGTCCAAAACACATGTTTCAATGCACCATCACTTTCTAATTCATATGCGAACTAAAAAGATGAATGCACCTCCTTTTTTCTCTTAAAATTCTCAATAAAACATTTATGCATCGGAATCCTTGATGAATGCTTTCAAGTCTCTTTGAAAAATTTTCAAATCTTGTTTGCTACACCAAACATTTTGGAAAGCACCCATTTGCTCTTTAATGATACGATAAGCCTTAGAAGGTCCAATGTTAGTACGAGTAAGTGACTTAAACAAAGTCCGATGTACATTATTCACATCCTTATTAGAATTGAGCATATGATGCTTCCTAGGGGTGTTAAGCACATGTGTATGACCTTCATGAAATTTGAAAAGGTCATATTTCCCATCTTTGGTCCTTCTGAAGCCAACCATTGCATTACAACCCTCTCTAGTCAACTTTATCTTTCGATTATAGTTCACATTGGTTTGAGTCCATTTGAATCCTTGTTTGGAGCAAACAAAATACCTATACTTATGTAAAGCTTCTTTACCTTTCTTAGAAGATGATTTATGAACACTAAAGCCCACATGATGAGCATAAGATTTATAAAATTTCTCACATTCTTCCAAGTTTGCAAACTCGAATCCTTATTTTGGTTTCAACTCCTGTTTGTAAAAAGGTAACCATTCTTTGATAACATACGTAGGGCTTTTGCATTCTTCATGAGTTGATTCTATATTATCATCTGCAACAACAATGAGTAAAGAATTAATGCATAGCACCAAATCAGAAAAGTGAATCTAGATGGCTAATTTAGAAAAATTAATCATAAAACTTTCTATACACAAAATAAGTCATAATCACTAGATATGCTGCTCAAATGCTCAACACAAGCCTCAAATGCTCAAGCCTTTGGTAGAAGTGATGTCTCATGAAAATTAGTTTCAGAAATTACAGTCCTATAGCTCATACTTCATGACCAATGGTGATCTTTTGTGATTGAATTTGCTCCCAAAAAAAGCAAACACACAACTGAATAATGCATTCTATTGAAACCAATATTCAAACCAACAATAATCCAATTGTGAAACCAACATTCAAACCAAAAACAACCCAATTTCACCATTGACCCAGAAAAACAACCAAAAAAAAAAAAATCAGATTTAACTTCTAAAAGGAACTGAACCCTAACCTGCGAACTCTGGTGGAGGCATCTCCAGCACAGGCAAGGGTGCCGCCGCTTCACCGGGTGGCTGGCATCATGATGGGGAGGCATCCATGGGACCGTTGGTGGCTGAGAAGCGGGGCACAGATGGCCTGAACGGTGAGCGACGACCGACAGCTGAGCTCGATTCAAGTTGCTGGCTTAGATGGGTGTCGGGGATGCCACCGCCGACTAGAGGGGGTGGGAGCACCCTCCCCGATGAGCGGGAAGCCAGACCGGTGGGGGGGTGGTTAGTGCTGTTAGAGAGAGAGAGAGAGAGAGAGAGAGCAAGGCAGAGATGGTTTGTTTCAACGTGAAACTGGCAACCCACCTCCTAATTTTTTTAAAAATTTTTAAAAAGGTAAACAGTCAATTTAATCTCATCCGTAGCTTCAAATTTGGAGAGTTGAGATTAAAAATGCATACCAAAGTGAGCATTCACGTTTAAAGGAAGGTTAATACTTGAACCCTTCCCTCTATATATATATATATATATATATATGATATATATAGATATATATATATATATATATATAAAATTTAAATATATATATATATATATATATATATATATATATAAAGCTTAAATATATATATACATATAATATATATATGTATGTATATGTACACAACTATATAATATATATATATTATTATATTAATATATATATATATTATATATTATATATTACACGCACACTCACATATACATGATACATAGAATTCTTATATATATATATATATATATATATATATAAGTATATACATAAATATGTGTGTGTGTGGATGTGTGTATGCGCGTATGTATGTATATGTATATGTATATGTATGTATCCATGTATGTGCGTGGGTGTGTATATATATACATATGTGTATATATATACATATAAATATATATTGATATACTATACATATATGTGTACATATATAAACATATAAATATATATATATATACATGTATATATATATATGT
>JAKOGI010005546.1:7500-10349 GCA_029747015.1 Carnegiea gigantea | reverse complement strand
CGTATATTAACTTCGAGGTGAATCGTAAGTGTCTAGAATCAACGTATATATGCTTAGTTATTTCATAATCGTTTGTTAACTTTGATATAATAAACAAATATCTTGAATGCATTATGTTTAAAGGGCCTAAATAGATTTGAATAATGACTTCGATGCAATAAAACGAATGTTTGGAATCGTTTTATGTTTAAATGACCAATTTAGGCTTAAATAGTGACTACGAAGTGATTTGAATCGTGGATGTAAACGCTTGAATCGTATTATGTCTGAATGACCAAATTAGCCTAAATAGTGAATTGTTTTATGTTTAAATAGGGACTTGACTCATGTTAAGCTTGAATGGCATAAATAGGCTTGCTTAGTAACCATGGTGTGGTAGACGAACGCCGTGAAATGTAACATGCTTAAATGACCTAATAGGCTTAAATGTAACTTCGAATCGATATTTGATTGGTTGGTTAAAATGTGCTTACGAAGTAGCTTTTGAAACAATTCTTGAATAACAAAACGAGCTTGTTTGCCCTTATTTGCAATACATCGATGTAATCGTCTTTCACGTTTAGCTAGTTCGATTCGGTTTGCCAGATGTTCTTTTCAATTTAATGGCATATGAGTATATCTAAGTATGTGTATATATATGAATGTTTCGTGATAACCGTTGGCTGTAGCGCGCTGCTAAGTGTCGTTGCTCATTCGGTAAGTTAGGTGAGTTTTATATCGCTTATCGCATTTCAGTATATCATAATGATTGGAATATTAGATTGTGAAACTAAAACCGAGATGGTAGTTGGATGGATTGAGGAAGAACTATGAGTGGTTTGAGGTTCTTGTGGTACGGTGCTTGTGAGGAGGGAGTCTGGGTTGTGAATTAACCGCAATCATGTGGATTACGAGGCCATGTGTGGCTCATTGTGTTGAATTGATTATGAAGTGCTTGAATGTGATACACGTGCACCCCCTTCCCTTCGATGTTCTCAAGTTGCATTACGTGCATAATGGTGAGTTTTTCAAAGAATGATTTCATGTTTTGAAATGATAGTAGCCATAATTATTAGTGTATGATGGCCTACTTTAACTAAATAAATACAGTTTTGGGAGTGAACTCACTCGAACGGGGGAATCCCTAAAGAGTTTTATAAATGCATGAGTTGTATAAAAAGTATTTCGCTGTGAGAGGCAGCAAAATTATTAGGCGTTATGGCCGATACGCTTTAAATTGGCTAAGATAATGTGCTTCGGACAATATGATATGTTATGAATGATGTTAGCCTAGGGGATAAGTCCTGGTACTAGGAGACCCTAGAAGACCCTGACGAGGGTAACGTAATGGTCCGATATGTTATATGTAACCATCCCGGGAGTAAGAGCTTAAGTGTGAGTGTTAGGTCTCACTATGGGGTTGAGAATAGATCTCACCCAATCAGTACCCTATAATGATCTTATGCCAGATGTATTTTCCTAACAAGCAAGGAAAAGTAATTGGCACTTTGCCATTTTATATGTTTCGAAAGGAAAGAAGTTTTTTTTTTTGCGGGCCCTAAGAGGCCATATGAAATGAGATATGAAAAGCTTATAAGGGTCGATGTATGACCAATACGAAATGAAATGTCTTTTGAAAGAATAAGAGCCTCAAGAGGCTAAGCAAAGTGGTTTCAAGAAAAGAAGAAAAGTTTTCTGTGCATGTTATATGCTTTTCTTATGAATGAAATATGAATGAGACTTCAAGAAAGGTTAAGTGAAGTATTTTCACAAAAAGAAAGAAAGATGCTTGTGCATATCATATGAATGAAATCAAAGTAAAGCATGCTAATGAAAGTAAAGCGTTATGTGAACATTCCAAGTGTAACTTATGAATGAGATGCTAAGTAAGATACGATTATGAAAAAGAAAGCCTTATGAGCATGTTTCATGCATACCCTACGAATGAGACTTGAAATGTATGTGTGCCTTATGCATATCATATGAATGAAATGCCAAGACGAGAATGATTATGAAATAAAAAGATAACTTTATGTGCACATCATATGAATAAGGTTTCATGCATAGTTTAAAATGGAATGCTGAGAAGTTATATTTATGAAAAGAAAGATCCCCATGCTTAGGCTATAAAAGAAAGTTTCTATGCTTAGCCCTCGATGCTTACTTATGTGCTAAGTGCTTGTTAGTTAAGAAATTCAGAGGCCTAAACATGAGTTTCAACGGCTAAAATGAAGTTTATGGTTAGTAGTATTTTATAAGAACTCCAAGAATGCCTAATATGATAGTAAAGTATGAATACGTGATATGTGACTATTAAAGATGATATTTCCTGCAACGGTTTTGGTTTTAAGGGGGTCGGGGGACACTCACTAAGCGTGTGGTTGCTCATCCCACTACTATTTTCCCTTTTCCCCAAGTTTTCTTTATAACAAGAAAAAGTTGAATCAGCTATGTCAAGATGGAATCTGTTCATGCTTGCAAGGTGTCGTTTGTACTCATTTGAGGGGATCTTACGTATTTAATGAAGTCACAATATGTATTGTCAGTTTGAAATGTTTGTAAACAGGCATTCTAAGTTCATGTAATGCATATTGTTTATGAGTCATTCTGTACGGCCTTATGAGCCAACCATCTAGTCAGTTAGATGTCTTTTAGTTAAAGTTAGTTATGTTTTGGGATGTAAACCCCAATACTCCGGTTGTGCGAACCGTTGAGTTGTACATTCCATTTCTTCTTTATTCATGAATTAATCTGGTTGGTGTACTCCGAGCGAGTGGCTCGTTGAGTTATGAACTCCGGCGTGTGGCCATTGAGTTTCTTTTAAATGTTTTACGCTTCCGTTAAATTGCAGGGATTTATTGTAAGGCCTA
>JAKOGI010005546.1:0-5000 GCA_029747015.1 Carnegiea gigantea | reverse complement strand
TTTTAACTTTCTTCTTAATTTTTACCCAACTTTAGCTTAGGTTAGGAAAACCTGGGACGAAACCGGCAGAGTTCCGTCTGTAATTACAACAATTTCCAAAATTACATTACGAAGTTCAGGGTACCTGTGAACTTTTAAACCAAAATGCAAAATAACTAGGAGTACCAGCGAGTCACACACTCGTGGTGGGGCTTAAGCCCTTTACATACACTTATTACAAAAGATTTACATAGGTTCATACTGCCAGAGCCTTTGAGCCACTACATGACCAACGCACGCACTTTCTTAAAACAAAACATCACTTCAGATGGCTTCACAACTTCACATTATAGATACATCAGCGGAAGCAACTAGCGGTCCATTCATTCTTCACCTGGGGGAAAAAGGGGAGAGAAATGGAGTGAGCCACCACATGCTCAGTGAGTGTTCCTCCACTCCTTAAAACAAAACCTTTTTCAAGCATTAATACCCATAACATTCACTTATCAAACAATTAGCTACTACTAACATGGTGTTAGGCAGCATATTATAGGACACAGGTTGAAGAACATAAATATCGGACAAGTCATGACTTATGTATTCACTAGGCACATTTGAATGTCATTTCACGATTCACTAGCATGTCACATATTCTATTTGAAGCCACATTCATCATATTTAAGAACATTTCCTTTAAATCTGCAATGAAACTTTCTTTGAACATTTGAAAGCATTTCATAACCTTGAGGTTCTCAATCTTTTAAAGGAGTTTACAATTCGCATTCGTTGTAAAACGACCCCTGTATGCATTTCATATTCATTCCATATGGCCTCTTTGGGCCCATAAAACATTCTTCCTCTTTAAAACGTATAAAATGGCAAAGGCCAATTGCTTTTCTTAACTTCATACAAAAATACTTCTGGCATAAGATCATTACAGGGTGCTGATTGGGTGAAAACCATTCTCGACCCCATAGTGAGACCTAACGCTCACGCTTAAGCTCTTACTCCCGGGATGGCTACATATAACATATCGGACCATTACATTAGCCCTCGTCAGGGCCTCTAGGGTTTATCCGGACTTATCCCCTAGGTTAACATTACATCATATCATATTGTCCGCAGCACATTATCTTAGCCACTTAAAGCGTATCGGCCATAACGGCTAGTAATTTTCAGTTTCAAACAATAAAATCATTCAACGTATAATTCCCATCTCCCTTTTTGTTAAAAACGTTTTAGGGATTCCTCCCAAACACTATTTAAATAGCTAAAATAGGCCATAGCTCGTTACTAGACATGGCTATTATTCATTTAAAACACATGAAAAGTCGTTTGCTAAAACATCACCTTTCCACACACATGTTACATTTTAAACAAACAAGGAAAAGGGAAATACACATATCACATTTAAACACTTCGTAATTATTTCAACACAATGAGCTACACATGGCCTCGCAATCCACACGATTGCGGTCAATTCACAACCCAGACTCCCTCCTCACTTGCACCGTACCACAAGACCTCGAACACTCATAATTCTTTCCTCAAACCATCCAACTACCAACTCAATTCATCGATTTATTGATCACAACATTTTATCATATTAGCTTATGTAAAAGGGAGGGAAGTTTAGGCCCTTACCTGAGCAACCAGCATCATTCAGCGAAGCGTTACAACAAGCGTGCATATAGCCACATTTATTCATAATTCGTCAATATTTCATTCAGTACATCAAACATAATTCGAATCTAAACATATAACGTGGCATTTCGAATCCACTTCCCCAAGCATGAATGCACTACAAAGAGTTCAAATTTATTTCGTTTGCACATAATACATTAGCTAGTTCAGTTCGAATGGGAGTTAGACACGTTATACTAACTTCGCTTTTAATCCCTTTTCATATATTAGCTAAATAACTTGAATCGATGCTAAATACGTTAAATTAACTTCGATTTTAATTCCGTTTTAAACTATAACTCATTAACTTGAATCGAAGTTAAATACGTTAAATTAACTTCGATTTTAATTCCGTTTTAAACTATAACTCATTAACTTGAATCGAAGCTAAATACGTTAAATTAACTTCGATGTTAATTCCGTTTTAAACTAAAACTCATTAATTAGGCATAATTCATTTTAAAGTCATTTTTCAAGCGCGATTTAACACGTATCGATTCGAAGAGTCATTCATTACCTCGGAATTACATTTCAAGCCTATTTAAGTCGTTTTAGCATAACATGATTCGAGTTATTATCAGGCAGCGAGTTTGCACATGCATCAATTCAGGTATTATTGAAAGTACGGTTACAGCCTATAACAATTCCTGTGCATTTCTAAGCTGAAAATTTACTGTTTCAAAACATGCATACTGACGGCAGTCAGCAAGGTATGTTTGTGCGGTTTGGGCGTGCATAAATAGGCTTGAAATTACCAGGCATCACATTTTCAATCAATCTCTGACATTTCTAACTACTTGAGCTAACCTTAATCTGACATGCAACATCATTCTACTGAATTCATACTTAAAACAACAGCAACAGCTTAGGAGAGGATGTTCACTCACCTGAAAGTGCTTAATTACCCACTCAATTGGCAGTAATTCACGCCCAAACCCTTTTGAATTCGTCCTTGGTTCAGCTACAACCAGAACCGAAACCCTAGCTTTGATTTGGTCGCGATTTGGGGTTGTCTGGGGGCGAATTCGACCCCCAGATTTATAGAGGAGGTGGAGTGGGCAGTGGCTCGCCGGAATCCGGCACGTGGGCGGTGATTTTTAGGTGTTAGACGCGTGGTTGGAGAGCTGACTCGTTCGTGTGACGTGGGGGAAGGAAAACAGGCACTGGTTGGGTGGCTGGCGACGCGTGGGTGAGGCCAGACAGCTCCTCCTCTCGCCGGCGACACGTGACGGCCGGCGGTGACGCCAGGCGGCGACCGGTGGCCCGCGAGAGAGAGAGAGAGAGCGTAGCAGAGAGAGAGAGCGAGGTGCGAGAGGGGGGGTCGGGGTCCCCCGACTTCAGTCCCCCTTTTCAATCCTTTTCTTTTTTTTTTTTGGGTTAAACTAACAACATACAGCTAAAGTTTGATCCGTACTCGCTAATAGTTAGGTTAAACTCAAATTGAACGACCTACCATGTACATTTTGGTTTAAACTTTGGGAAACTGCCAAGTAAAACGAAAAACGATTTTAAAAACTGGGTTTAGCATAGATTCAAATGTTTTATAAATAAGTAGCGTCAATGATAATATTAGTCAAATAATCGCCCCTTTTATTGAAACTAGTCATTAAAAACTCACTTTCGTCGGATAACAAATTAAAAGCAACTGGTCAAATCAGCAACTAAACAGTTAGTCGGTGATAGTTAGTCGGTGATAGCACGAAAGCATGGCCCTTACACTCTCCCCCCCTTAAAAGAATTTCGTCCTTGAAATTTGCTCACCTGGTGAAAATAATGCGGGATATTTCTCACGCATTTCGCTTTCCAACTCCCAAGTTGCTTCTGCCACCTTGTGATGTTTCCATAACACCGTAACGTAGGGAATGCTCCTATTTCTGAGCTTCCTTTCCGTCTTCTCCAAAATCCGGATGGGTTCTTCTACATAGGTAAGATTTTCCTTAACTTGTAGGGGTTCATATCGGATGACATGATTTTGATCCGGAACATATTTCCTGAGACTGGATACATGGAATACATCGTGGATGCCTTGCAATGAGGGTGGTAAGGCCAATTGGTATGCAACCGATCCTACTTTCTGCAAGACTTCAAACGGTCCAATGAACCGTGGGCTTAGTTTCCCCTTTTGTCGAAATCTTATGCTCCCCTTAAGTGGGGACACTTTCAGAAATACATGGTCTCCAATCTCAAACTCCAGTGGCCTTCTCCTATTATCCGCGTAGCTCTTTTGTCTACTTTGCGCAACTTGCAATCTCTGGCGGATGGTCTTGATTATTCCGATCATTCGGTCGATTAAGTCAACTTTGGATGGTTCCCTTTCTCCTATTTCATTCCAACAAACTGGAGTTCTGTAACGTCTACCGTATAGCGCCTCGAAAGGAGCCATGCCTATACTGGCATGGTGACTATTATTGTACGCAAATTCAACCAGAGGCAAGTTATGATCCCAAGTTCCAGCAGAATCGAGGGCATAGGCTCTCAACATATCCTCCAGAGTTTGAATAGTTCTTTCGGATTGACCGTCCGTCTGAGGATGGAAGGCCGTTCTTAATCGTAATTTTGTACCCATTGCTCTTTGAAACCCATGCCAGAAGCGAGATACAAACTTGGTATCGCGATCTGACACAATACTGAGTGGCACACCATGCAGTCTAACTATCTCCTTAATGTATAGGTTAGCTAGTCGCTCAGAGGTGAAAGTGGCCTTGATGGGCAAGAAGTGTGCAGCCTTGGTCAATCTGTCAACTATAACCCACACACCATCGTGTTGTTTGATGGTTTTTGGCATTCCAATCATGAAATCCATGGTGATGTGTTCCCATTACCACTCAGGAATTGGCAAGGGTTGCAGTAAACCTCCAGGTTTTTGATGCTCGGTTTTCACCCGTTGGCACGTAAGACATCGAGCCACGTACTCTGCGATATCCCCTTTCATGCCATTCCACCAGTAATGGGTCTTCAAGTCATGGTACATCTTCGTACTCGTAGGGTGTACAACAAGTGTGGAGTTGTGCGCCTCTTTTAACAATTCCTCCTTGAGAGCTGTTATGTTCGGTACACACAGTCTATTCCCATACCAAAGTACCTTATTTCGGATGGAGAATTCCTTGTTCTTTCCCTCTTCCATGCCTTTCTTTGTCCTCATAAGTTCAGGGTCATCCTTCTGCTGTTGTTTTATCGTTTCGATCAATGGCGAAGAGACTTGGAGCGCTGTCAAGTAGCCTTGATTTCCTCGCAGTACTACCTCTATTTGTAGCACGTCGAGCTCCCTTAGGATTCTCTTTTCTTGTGTAAGTAGACAGGCTACAGACCCCATGGATTTTCTACTCAGTGCGTCAGCC
>JAKOGI010005545.1:0-10378 GCA_029747015.1 Carnegiea gigantea | reverse complement strand
ATTAATGATTGTTTTATTGTCATTAGTGGTTGTCCCACCTAGATATTTTACCTTGGTTTCTTCAGGTAAGGCAGTAAACCAGTCAGATACTTTCCCACTTAAAGTTAAAGGGATGAAAATTTTTAATTCATCTCCATCTGTTCTAGTGACATCAGAATAAATGAGTAAGGCTTTTACCCATTCCTTGATAACTTCATCTGTATTTGTAATACAGTCAATGTTTAAGGTAGCGCCTGCATTACTCAAAGGGTAGGCATGGCCTGGGTGAGGGAATAGATGAGGTCATCTCACTCGTCTTTGTCTAGACGATGGGTGACGATATCGGTAGCGTTGTGCTTCCTCTTCGTCATCACTTCCTATTTGACTATCAATATTAGTCTGACTCTCAGGTCTTACCTCTGGACCACTTGGACCACTTTGACCACTAGACTGCGTCGAGTCTGGTACAATCATAGGGTGACTTGTTGATGCTTCACCTGTAGCCTCCATATTACATTGTAATTGGAGTTCATTGATCTTATCTAGGATCTCGTCTTCCTCATCCGAATTAGCTTGAGCATATTCTTGCTCTAATTCTTCTAAGGAAATAAACGTTCGAATCATGTTCGAAATCGAAGGATACCCTGGTTTGGTAGGGTCGATAGAAGGGTTAAATCTAACTCTTCTGCGAACAATTTGAGGTTCAGATTCTGACTTAGGAGTATGCAGAATTAATTTCTGGATTTCTCCTAATCCCTCATAGATACTATTTAACTTTGTATCTATTGTTTGTCCCTGTAAGTTGGACTTCCACAATTCCTTATATGGAGTTGATGAACTGCTACCAGCTTTATCCATCACTTAATCCTGATAAGGAATCTCTAGCAGGGCTTGCTAGGTCAGGTTGCACATACCATTGATTATTGGCAAGTTCAGCCTGTTGACAGATATGAATCCATCTTTTATCTTTAGTTTTAAGACAAGTTGTTTGGTCTCTGGGTCTGAGACATGAAGAATGGCTCTGATACCATTTTTGCAGTAAGCTCTGATTTTTTGGTATGCTCTGATACCAATTTGACAGCTTCTTTTTCCAGTTATTGAGCATAGCTACAACTGGGTGCGGAATTATTTTTAGACCTATTGGTCCTTCTCCTTTTAAGGAACTCTTGATATCTATGGTCATAATTTTGATTATGACGTCTGAGACAAGTGTCTAAAGAAAGTAAGGCCTCGTTAATGCCATCAAGAATAGCCTTTTGGCGTTGGATAACATTAAGATGATAAAGATTATCATTCTCAAGGATACTCCTTGGGCTTGGAATAATTATCTCGCCATCAGCGAGTACTAGAGGATTATCGAAAAAGTCATTACCTAATCGTTCTAGTCCTCTTCTGCTAATGTTAATCAAGGTCTCTTTGACCTGAATAATAAACTCACTGTTTTCTTTCTCTAGAAGGCATCGTTCTAAAGCATTTTTAACTATGGCTTTGGCGTGTAGTTGTTCAGGGCTGAAGGGGTTCATCTTAACTAAAATAGGTTTCAAGCATATAAACAAATTAATGATAATTATTAGCCTTATCAAACTAAGTAGTAGAAATGCATCTTGACATAGAACATAATTGGTTAGAGATAAGGTCAATACCTTGCTGGACCTCAGCCTCTTTCGCCGGCGACCACCTGTCTTTTGGCTACTTCTCTGGCTATTCCAAAGGTACTCCAGACCCTCTTCTCAAACCGAATAATGTTGTATACCAAGATGTATAAAAACTACTTTTATTGATAATACTAATAATTATACACTAATTTTGTTTACATACTCTACTCCCTAAAGGAGTAGTTACTCGACTTTCATCCTCTCTCTAGAAACTTTAGATAGAGATGCTCTCTCTTTCTTTCGATGTCTCTTCTCTGATGCCCTATACAAATGGGGGGTTGCTCCTTTATATAGAAGAGCTGAACCGACAATAGTACAATTAGCAAAAGAAAAATAAATAGAGAATCTACTTTTACTGTAGACAATAGCTGCTTTTCGTACAGCATGCGTTGCTTGCCTTTTGCTTTTGCTGAGTGCGTTTGCTTTTCGTACAGCATCTTTTGAAAACGCGTTGCTTGCTTTTCTTAGTGCGTTTGCTTTAGCTGGCAACCATTATAATCGTCCTTTTGGGAACCTTTGCTTTTTCTGGCGCGTCTGCCTTTTTCTTTAGCAGATATGGCTGTCCCTTCACTGTTGTCCAACACGCTTCCTTTAACCAATCCTTAATGGACAAATGCAGCATCCTTTTGTTCTTTCTTGATGAAGGAATCCACAGAGATAACTTCGTGTAGAATGACTGCCTGGTATACGACAGCTGTAGATAAGGCTTATCCCTGAACTAATCTTGTTAAGGGCATCATATCTTGGGCTACAATTTCCTTCAGCATAGATGTAGATGTTGCTGGGGGCATTGTACATAAATCCTTTGTTAGATTCTCGAAGGGCTTGTAATTTGTTAAAAATTACAGTGAAACCCATGGCTCTGCGGTGACAGATCCATTCTTCGTGAACTTCTGGTTGTTCGAGAACTTTGTTCTTTTTGACCTTCAAATTGGCTCTGTTTGGAGTGCAGAGTTGAACGATTAACCATCCTGGAGCTGGAGTGGGTAGAACCTCTGGGCTGGCAGATAGTATTTTTAATACTACCCAATCTGATTTGGAGCTTTTTCGAAACTTCTTGACTGCTTCGATTATGGACTTATGTAGTCCTAAAATTTCTCTGTTTCCGGGGCTGCATGTAACGCTAGCACAGAAACCGAACATTACTGCTTTGCTAACGTCGTCTGCAGGACTTCCTGCAAGAAAATGAATTCTGGGATAAATTTCAGAAGTGTCAATTACTTGACTGTTAGTGCTCTGGGCTGTATAAACCCATTTTGTATATGAAACGTATTGTTCCATGGATATAGCCTGATTTAATATAGGCCTTTGTGCCTTAGGCATGATGACTGTGAACTCATTTTCTTCCTCTGTTTCTGAGGAGGTAGAACATTCTTGAACCTTTCCTTTCGTTTTGAAAGTAGGCTTAAGGAGTTCTTGTGTGGACAAAAGTCCCTCTCCTTCTTGGAGATTATCGGACACGAGTCCTTTTCCTCTCTGGGCACGTTTACATGCTCCAAGAAAGGCCTGATGTATTTCATCAGATAAGTCAATGGCTTGTAACGCCATTACTTCATCGAGGCTGGATAAGGCCTGGATGATACGAGGATTAATTTCCTCTTCAATTTCCTTTTGGATTCGTGTCATTCGTTCATGAGCGACACATAATTCGTGGATGGCCATTTCCAATAAGGATCTGGCGTCTGCTGAAGATGTCTCTTCTTCAACCGTTGGCTTCCCTGCTAAGAAAATCAGCAAGATAGTTATTCTTACCTTTTATATGTTCAATATCGAATTGATATTCCTGAAAATATTGTTGCCATCTATGGCGTCTCTTGTACTCAGGGGTACAGGGGAGCTTATTAAAAATGTAAGCTTTCACATTAGTGTTATCAGTTCTGACTAAGAACTTTACAGGTAAAATAAAGAAGTGGAATTTAGCAAAACTCCATTTTAAGGCGAGTAATTCCTTTTCATTGCTGTGATAATTAATCTCAGCTGGCTTAAAACATCCGTTAGCATACCTGCAAACATGTTCTTTGTCATCAGCCTTTCTGGCTTTAAGGACTCCTCCCCAGTAAAGGTCTGAAGCATCTGTTTCAACTATTAGTTGATCACCTGGTTTAAGGATGGCCAATCTAGGTAATTGCCTACACAACTTCTTGAGTTGTTGGACAAGATGGGTGTGGTAGTCTTGCCATTGTAAATTTAATCTTTTCTTAAGAAGGTCTTGAAGTGGACCTCTTAGCCATGCTAGGTTAGGTACAAAGTCACTGACGTAATTGATACATCCTAAGAAACGTTCAACCTGTTTTCGGTCGCAGAGTTTATCAGGGAAATTAGCAACTTTTTCACATATGTGGGGTTGCATTTCTATACCCTTATGGTCGATCTTTAGACCTAAAAACTCGATTTGTTCTTTTACGATCTCAGCTTTTTTAGCTGATAGTATTAATCCGTGATTACGGCTTTTCTCAATGAATTTCATGAGATGAGTTGCATGATCTGCAATATTAGAAGAAAAGATCAAGATATCATCAACATAAACTAGACAAAAGTCAGAATATTCATTAAAGATATTATCCATTCTTCTTTGGAAAATCTGTGGGGCGTTTTTTAGTCCCATAGGCATTACATTCTAAATGTATTGCCCCTGAGGTGTGCTGAATGCAGTTAAGGGCTTAGCAGATTCTTTTAGTTTAATCTGATAAAATCCTGATTTGCAATCAAATTTGGAAAACCCCTTTTTGTTAAGGGTTTTGTTGATTAGCAATTCCTTATTAGGAAGGAAATAACCATCAAAGACGGTTAATTCGTTTAGCCTTTTGTAGTTAATCACCATTCTTGGCTTACCTCTCTTTTGTTCAGAGTGGTTGTTTACCATGAATGCGGGACTACTATGAGGACTTTTGTTATCCTCAGTGCTTTTGAAAGCTAATTGCTTTTCTTCGAGTTCTTTGAGTTGGACTTTGAACTCGAATTCATCTGCCTGACTATATCTCATGGGCTTAACTCGTACAATTGAGTTGGCCTCTTTGAGTTGGATGTCTGCATAAGACTTATCCTTGTCCCAATATTTCAATGGGTTGTCATCGAAATGGGTTTGTAGAAGTGTTTTTACTTCGTTTTCTAGCCGAAATTCTAATGCTCTTTGGGTGTTTGATAGAGCATTTAGCAATTGGGCTTTGACCGTAGAATGGTCTTTGGGCCTTTTTGTAAGGTTTTTGGGCCGGTTTATATTTTTGGGCCTAGGCTCTCCACCATGCTGGCTGCGTGGTTGAAATGAGATAGTTCCTCGATGTTGAGGATGGGCTATTAGCTGGGACTTAATCCAATGTCCACATGGGGTGAGGAAACTAATGTGTGAGTGGTCACAGCTGTATTCCTTGAATCTATTAAGAAAGTCAACTCCTAAAAGGAGGTTATAGGTAGCATCTTTAGGTGCTTGTATTACTACAGTAGGTAGTGGTAATACCTTGAACTGGTTTTCTGTGCTATCTTGGATAGCTATAAACTGACCAAAAACGGCTTTGGTGAGTTTAGTAACCTGTCCAGATGCTACAACCACCTGTAGGGGTTTATGCAAGGCTTTCCAGTATCGTTCTGGATAAGAATTGGCGGATGCCATTGTGACATCTGATCCGGTGTCTATCATGGCGTGAAACCATTCAGGTTGATGAAACCTGTAAACTAATTGTACCTTAATATATGGCACCTTATTCATGGACTCTACTGGCATGAATAAGTATACCATTGAGCTTAATGGTCATAAAATGCTCAGTTATGGAATAAATGGTTTCTGATAGGAAACGCATCCCTAGGAGCAAATCAGCTTTAGTTTTAAAAGCTTGATTTTCTAGATGAATAATCCGTTCAACGGATTCAAAGAGTACAGGAACATAAGTTAGTTTATGTTCTTGCATTTGAGAATAAATCTCAGGACTAGCATAGTTATGCTGAATGGCAGGATTAATCCAAATTAATCCGTCTTTCCATTGTGTGATGTAAATCTTACTCACAATTTGGAAATTAGCCAATTTTGGACTTGGCAATCGCTCAAGGGGGTAGCTTCGTAGAATACTACCGTCTACGGAGTATCTACCTTGCATACTATTACATCTATTAAACAGTGGTTTCTGTTTAATATCAATTTGCCACTCGTTGATTGGCTGCAACTTAGGTCTAGAAATCTCTTGGACTTCACAGATATCAGAAAAGATATCGCCTAACTCAATTTCGTCTTTTTGGAGAAATTGGTCAATAATATGAGTGTTACTTAGCATGTAACTTACCATGGTATAGATGGTAAAAGGTGAATGGTGTAGACTTTCTAGTAAGTCTGCCCTTTGAAAGTGGTAACAGAGATTTAGGGCACGGTTAGTGTCTAAGTCTCTAATGGGTATGCTATACCCTGGGTATGTGGTGAAACTAAGGTTTTGATAAACCAAGTTTCCCTTCAGAATGCCTATTATGGCTTCTGATCGATTTGCAATGCGATTATGCATTAATGTAAGAATTATAGGGGTGTCTAATCCCTTTTGAAAGGTAGCTTTCAAATGAATTCTTACTGCACCAAAATGGATATAACCGATCTTAGTTCGGTCCTTTTCAGGAATTTTCCTGATTTTTTGTCTAATCTGTTCGATGGTTACTAAGGGCAATTCTACTTGTCCTTCAGCTATATTGCTGCTAATAGGGATTTTCTGAATATTAGTACCAAAGTACTGAATATTCTTTCTACGGAAAATTTGTAATAAGGTTCGTTTAAAACCTTCGTGCTCATTTATCTTGAGGTTTTTAGATAAAATCTTTTGATACTTCTTTTTATCGAAAAGTATCTTATTTGAATACGTACCTGAGGATTCACCTTCCTCTTGTTGTGAATGCTCTTCAGTCTGACTCATCGTCTGAGCTGCTGGATAAATAGGTTAAGACGAGGATCTCGTCTTCAGACGTTATGTCTGAAAATGCTACTTCTTCGTAGCCTGCAAATTGCTCAAATAACTCAATAGAGCAAACACCTGCAAAGTTAATTTTCTTGGGGCATTCATTTGCATAATGTCCCTTTTCATTGCAGTTCCAACATTTGCAATCCTGTTTTTGGATTTGTTTAGAAGAACTCTTGTCTTCTTTTCTTTTTTGTTTCTTTTTAAAGAATTTTCTTTTCTTCTTGAAAGGTTTAGGGTGCTTCTTGACACGTTTACCAAGTTTCTTTTTGGCCTTAAACTTCTTTTTCTGTTTAGTAGATTTGTCTAATTAACAACCAAACTTACTAGGATAATAGAGCTGATCTTTACATTTCAGCTTCTTTTGATCCTTTTGAAGCCTCTTTCTTTTATAGGCTTTTTCACATTCATCTGCTAGTGTTATTCTAGCAAACTCAATTCTGGCACCTAATGTGTCAGTCCTTTCAGGTCGTTCTGCGGCCTTCCATTTACTAAATATTAAATCACTCCATGGGAATGGTAATTTAGTAAAGAACATATCGTTATGGAAATTTAACGAATTAGAGGCTGTTGAAGATATTTCAGCCTTGTAATAGTACTTTTCAAATTCACAAACATAGGCATCAAAATAATTGATGTCGCATATCTGTAAATTATAAAGCATCGTGAGGTATTTTTGCCTTTTTAATCGTGATACTGAGAATAATCTTCTCCCAAAAATTCTCTTCGAATTTCGTTCTCAATCGTATTAATGATTGTTTTATTGTCATTAGTGGTTGTTCCACCTAAATATCTTACCTTGGTTTCTTCAGGTAAGGCAGTAAACCAGTCGGATACTTTCCCACTTAAAGTTAAAGGGATGAAAATCTTTAATTCATCACCATCTGTTCTAGTGACACCAGAATAAATGAGTAAGGCTTTTACCCATTCCTTGATAACTTCGTCTGTATTTGTAACACAGTCAATGTTTAAGGTAGCGCCTGCATTACTCAAAGGGTAAGCATGGCCTGGGTGAGGGAATAGATGAGGTCTTCCCACTCGTCTTTGTCTAGACGAAGGGTGACGATATCGGTAGCGTTGGGCTTCCTCTTCGTCATCACTTCCTATGTGACTATCAAGATTAGTCTGACTCTCAGGTCTTACTTCTGGACCACTTGGACCACTTTGACCACTAGACTGCGTTGAGTCTGGTACTATCATAGGGTGACTTGTTGACGCTTCACCTGTAGCCTCCATATTACATTGTAATTGGAGTTCATTGATCTTATCTAAGATCTCGTCTTCCTCATCCGAATTAGCTTGAGCATACTCTTGCTCTAATTCTTCTAAGGAAATAAACGTTCGAACCATGTTCGAAATTGAAGGATACCCTGGTTTGGTAGGGTCGATAGAAGGGTTAAATCTAACTCTTCTGCGAACAACTTGAGGTTCAGATTCTGATTTAGGAGTATGCAGAATTAATTTCTGGATTTCTCCTAATCCCTCATAGATACTATTTAACTTAGTATCTATTGTTTGTCCTTGTAAATTAGACTTCCACAATTCCTTATATGGAGTTGATGAACTGCTACCAGCTTTATCCATCACTTAATCCTGATAAAGAATCTCTAGCAGGGCTTGCTAGGTCAGGTTGTACATACCATTGATTATTGGCAAGTTCAGCCAGTTGACATATATGAATCCATCTTTTATCTTTAGTTTTAAGACAATTTGTTTGGTCTCTGGGTCTGAGACATGAAGAATGGCTCTGGTCTCTGGGTCTGAGACATGAAGAATGGCTCTGATACCATTTTTGCAGTAAGCTCTGATTTTTTGGTATGCTCTGATACCATTTCGTCAGCTTCTTTTTCCAGTTATTGAGCATAGCTACAACCGGGTGCGGAATTATTTTTAGACCTCTTGGTCCTTCTTCTTTTAAGAAACTCTTGATATCTATAGTCATAATTTTGGTTATGACGTCTAAGACAAGTGTCTAAAGAAAGTAAGGCCTCGTTAATGCCGTCAAGAATAGCCTTTTGGCGGTGGATAACATTAAGATGATAAAGATTATCATTTTCAAGAATACTCCTTGGGCTTGGAATAATTATCTCGCCATCAGCGAGTACTAGAGGATTATCGAAAAAGTCATTACCTAATCGTTCTAGTCCTCTTCTACTAATGTTAATCAAGGTCTCTTTGACCTGAATAATAAACTCACTGTTTTCCTTCTCTAGAAGGCATCGTTCTAAAGCATTTTTAACTATGGCTTTAGCGTGTAATTGTTCAGGGCTAAAAGGGTTCATCTTAACTAAAATAGGTTTCAAGCATATAAACAAATTAATGATAATTATTAGTCTTATCAAACTAAGTAGTAAATATGCATCTTGTCATAGAACATAATTAGTTAGAGATAAGGTCAATACCTTGCTGGACCTCAGCCTCTTTCGCCGGCGACCACCTGTCTTTTTGGCTACTTCTCTGGCTATTCCAAAGGTACTCCAGACCCTCTACTCAAACTGAATAATGTTGTACTCCAAGATGTATAAAAACTACTTTTATTGATAATACTAATAATTATACACTAATTTTGTTTACATACTCTACTCCCTAACGGAGTAGTTACTCGACCCTCATCCTCTCTCTAGAAATTTTAGATAGAGATGCTCTCTCTCTTTTTTCGATGCCCCTTTTTCCCCGATACCCCATACAAATGGGAGGTTGCTCCTTTATATAGAAGAGCTGAACCGACAATAGTACAATTTGCAAAAGTAAAATAAATAGGGAATCTACTTTTACTGTAGACAATAGCTGCTTTTCGTACAGCATGCGTTGCTTGCTTTTTGCTTTTGCTGAGTGCGTTTGCTTTTCGTACAGCATCTTTTGAAAATGCGTTGCTTGCTTTTCTTAGTGCGTTTGCTTTAGCTGGCAACCATTATGATTGTCCTTTGGGAATCTTTGCTTTTTCTGCAGCGTCTGCTTTTTTTCTTTAGCAGATAGTGGCTGTCCCTTTCACTGGGTCCAACACGCTTCCTTTAACCAATCCTTAATGGACAAATGCAGCATCCTTTTGTTCTTTCTTGATGAAGGAATCCACAGAGATAACTTCGTGTAGAATGACTGCCTGGTATACGACAGCTGTAGATAAGGCTTATCCCTGAACTAATCTTGTTAAGGGCATCATACCTTGGACTACAATTTCCTTCAGCATAAATGTAGATGTTGCTGGGTGAATTGTACATAAATCCTTTGTTAGATCCTCGAAGGGCTTGTAACTTGTTAAAAATTACAGTGAAACCCATGGCTCTGCGGTGACAGATCCATTCTTCGTGAACTTCTGGTTGCTCGAGAACTTTGTTCTTTTTGAACTTCAAATTGGCTCTGTTTGGAGTGCAGAGTTGAACGATTAACCATCCTGGGGCTGGAGTGGGTAGAACCTCTGGGCTGGCAGATAGTATTTTTAATACTACCCAATCAGATTTGGAGCTCTTTCAAAACTTTTTGACAGCTTCGATTATGGACTTATGTAGTCCTAGAATTTCTCTGTTTCCGGGGCTGCATGTAATGCTAGCACAGAAACCGAACATAACTGCCCTGCTAACGTTGTCTGTAGGACTCCCTGCAAGAAAATGAATTCTGGGATAAATTCCAGAAGTGTCAATCATTTGACTGTTAGTGCTCTGGGCTGTATAAACCCATTTTGAATATAAAACGTATTGTTCCATGGATATAGCCTGATTCAATATAGGCTTTTGTGCCTTGGGCACGATGACTCTGAAGTCATCTTCTTCCTCTGTTTCTGAGGAGGTAGAACATTCCTGAACCTTTCCTTTCGTTTTGAAA
>JAKOGI010005543.1:0-5000 GCA_029747015.1 Carnegiea gigantea | reverse complement strand
CGGAACGGCCCCGGTGCACGGCCAAGGCGTGCCCCCGAGTCCCGCACCGCGCCACGGAACGGCCCCGGTGCACGCCCAAGGCGTGCCCCCGAGTCCCGGGGAACGCCCTCAGAACGGCCCCGGTGCATGGCCCCGCGTCCCGCACATCCCCCCGAAACGGCCCCGGTGCATGCCCAAGGCATGCCCCCGAGTCCCGAGGAAGGCCCCCAAAACGGCCCCGGTGGATGGCCGAGGCATGCCCCGGGTCCCAAGGACCGGCCCCGGGGCATGCCCCCGAGAGCGTCCACGCACGCTGCCGGACGCCCCCGGCAGCATTCCCGGCATGTCGGCAGCGCTCCGGCATGCTGTCGTGGGTGCCGGGGGGTGTGCTGGATGCTTGGCCGCAGGCTTTTTTTTAGTGAACGGTGGCCGAGCCTGTGAACGCTGGCCGCTTGTCCTGAACGCTGGCCGCAGCCTGTGAACGCTGGCCGCAGCCTGTGAACGCTGGCCGCTTGTCCTGAACGCTGGCCGCAGCCTGTGAACGCTGGCCGCAGCCTTTGAACGCTGGCCGCTTGTCCTGAACGCTGGCCGCAGCCTGTGAACGCTGGCCGCTTGTCCTGAACGCTGGCCGCTGGCTGTGAACGCTGGCCGCTGGCTGTGAACGCTGGCCGCTTGTCCTGAACGCTGGCCGCAGCCTGTGAACGCTGGCCGCTTGTCCTGAACGCTGGCCGCAGCCTGTGAACGCTGGCCGCAGGCTGTGAACGCTGGCCGCTTGTCCTGAACGCTGGCCGCTTGTCCTGCACGCTGGCCGCAGCCTGTGAACGCTGGCCGCAGGCTGTGAACGCTGGCCGCTTGTCCTGAACGCTGGCCGCAGCCTGTGAACGCTGGCCGCTTTTCCTGAACGCTGGCCGCAGCCTGTGAACGCTGGCCGCAGGCTGTGAACGCTGGCCGCTTGTCCTGAACGCTAGCCGCAGCCTGTGAACGCTGGCCGCTTGTCCTGAACGCTGGCCGCAGCCTGTGAACGCTGGCCGCTTGTCCTGAACGCTGGCTGCAGCCTGTGAACGCTGGCCGCAGGCCTGTGAACGCTGGCCGCTTGTCCTGAACGCTGGCCGCTGCCTGTGAACGCTGGCCGCAGCCTGTGAACGCTGGCCGCACCCTGTGAACGCTGGCCGCTTGTCCTGAACGCTGGCCGCAGCCTGTGAACGCTGGCCGCAGGCTGTGAACGCTGGCCGCTTGGCCTGAACGCTGGCCGCAGGCTGTGAACGCTGGCCGCTTGTCCTGAACGCTGGCCGCAGCCTATGAACGCTGGCCGCTTGTCCTGAACGCTGGCCGCAGCCTGTGAACGCTGGCCGCTTGTCCTGAACGCTGGCCGCAGCCTGTGAACGCTGGCCGCAGGTCCTGAAAGCTGGCCGCAGCCTGTGAACGCTGGCCGCTTGTCCTGAACGCTGGCCGCTTGTCCTGAACGCTGGCCGCAGCCTGTGAACGCTGGCCGCAGCCTGTGAAAGCTGGCCGCTTGTCCTGAACGCTGGCCGCAGCCTGTGAACGCTGGCCGCAGGCTGTGAACGCTGGCCGCTTGTCCTGAACGCTGGGCGCTTGTCCTGAACGCTGGCCGCAGCCTGTGAACGCTGGCCGCTTGTCCTGAACGCTGGCCGCAGCCTGTGAACGCTGGCCGCAGCCTGTGAACGCGGGCCGCTTGTCCTGAACGCTGGCCGCTTGTCCTGAACGCTGGCCGCAGCCTGTGAACGCTGGCCGCTTGTCCTGAACGCTGGCCGCAGCCTGTGAACGCTGGCCGCGGGCCTGTGAACGCTGGCCGCTTGTCCTGAACGCTGGCCGCAGCCTGTGAACGCTGGCCGCTTGTCCTGAACGCTGGCCGCAGCCTGTGAACGCTGGCCGCTTGTCCTGAACGCTGGCCGCAGGCTCTGAACGCTGGCCGCTTGTCCTGAACGCTGGCCGCAGCCTGTGAACGCTGGCCGCAGGCTGTGAACGCTGGCCGCTTGTACTGAACGCTGGCCGCTTGTCCTGAACGCTGGCCGCAGCCTGTGAACGCTGGCCGCTGTCCTGTGAACGCTGGCCGATGGCCTGTGAACGCTGGCCGCAGGCCGTGACCTGTCCCAGCTGAGTATGAAAAATCGGCACGGTTGATGTCCACTCCGGGCGCGGCCACCAAACCTCCTGAAGCTCTCTAGGGGGATGGTCCGGGCGGAGTATGAAAAATAGGCACGGTTGATGTCCACTCCGGGCACGGCCACCAAACCTCCTGAAGCTCTCTAGGGGGATTGCCCGGGCGGAGTATGAAAAATCGGCACGGTTGATGTCCACTCCGGGCACGGCCACGAAAGCTCGTTGTGCTCTTTAGGGGGAAGGTGATTGAGCTAGTGCCCCGCCCCGTCCGCGACCCGAGCAGGAAGAACGATGGTGAGTGACACCCCGCCCCCGGCCCCGTGACCCCCCCGCGCGCATTATAATCTTTGACAGGGCGCAGGGCGCAGGGACGCAGGGGCGCGGGGGTGGACTTGACGGACTTGAGCGGACCTTGGGCGGACTGGGCGAAGGAAGGGTCGAGAGCTAGGCCCCGTGGCGTGCCGCGTGCCCCCATATTGGTGCCCCAAGTCCCGAACGTCGATGCCCAGGCATGCCCCCGAGTCCCGGGGAGCGGCCCCGTGCACGGCCGAGGCCTGCCCCCGCGTCCCGCACATCGGCCCCGGGGCATGCCCCGTGCATCGCCTCTAGAACGCCCCCGAAGCAAGGCCAAGGCATGCCCCCCGAGTCCCGCCCATCGCCCCGTGGCAAGGCCAAGGCATGCCCCCGAGTCCCGCACATCGCCCCGGGCCGTGCCCCGGGTCCCGAGGAACGCCCCCAAACGGCCCCGGTGCATGCCCAAGGCGTGCCCCCGCGTCCCGAGGATCGGCCCCGGTCCATGCCCAAGGCGTGCCCCCCGGGTCCGAGGAAGGCCCCCGGAACGGCCCCGGTGCATGGCCACGGCATGCCCCCGAGTCCCGCACCTCGCCCCGGGGCGTGCCCCGAGTCCCGAGGAACGCCCCGGTGCATGCCCAAGGCATGGCCCCGAGTCCCGCACGTCGCCCCGGAACGGCCCCGGGGCGCGGCCAAGGCATGGCCCCGAGTCCCGGGGAACGCCCTCAGAACGCCCCCGGTGCATGGCCCCGCGTCCCGCACATCGCCCCGAAACGGCCCCGGTGCATGCCCAAGGCATGCCCCTGAGTCCCGAGGAAGGCCCCCACAACGGCCCGGTGCATGGCCGAGGCATGCCCCCGGGTCCCGAGGACCGGCCCCGGGGGGCCCCGGGGCATGCGCCCGGGTCCCGAGGGTCGGCCCCGGGGCATGCCCCCGAGAGCGTCCACGCACGCTGCCGGACGCCCACGGCAGCATCCATGCATGCCGGGCAGCGTCCGGGGATGCTGTCGCTGGGTGCCGGGGGCTGCCGGGGGGTGCTGGATGCTGGCCGCAGGCTGTGAACGCTGGCCGCAGCCCTGTGAACGCTGGCCGCTTGTCCTGGACGCTGGCCGCAGGCTGTGAACGCTGGCCGCAGCCCTGTGAACGCTGGCCACTTGTCCTGGACGCTGGCCGCAGGCTGTGAACGCTGGCCGCAGCCCTGTGAACGCTGGCCGCTTGTCCTGGACGCTGGCCGCAGGCTGTGAACGCTGGCCGCGGCCCTGTGAACGCTGGCCGCTTGTCCGGGACGCTGGCCGCAGGCTGTGAACGCTGGCCGCAGCCCTGTGAACGCTGGCCGCTTGTCCTGGACGCTGGCCGCAGCCCTGTGAACGCTGGCCGCAGCTACTGAACGCTGGCCGCAGCCTGTGAACGCTGGCCGCTTGTCCTGGACGCTGGGCGCAGCCCCTGGACGCTGGGCGAAGCCCCTGGACGCTGGCCGCAGGGCCCTGAACGCTGGCCGCAGCCCCGCGAACGCCCGAAAGCCGTCCCGCGAAAAAATCCCCGTATTTTTGTCGTGCGTTTTTCCCCAAATTTTGTCCACCCCTTCCCCACGATTTTTAGAGGATTTACAAGCTTTGTCCCGCATTTTTCTGACTTTTCTCCGATTTTTAGGATTTTTTTTCGTTTTCGACTTTAAAAAATCATAAAAAATAGCTCGGGTGTCCGAAAAATTCCGAAAAAATATTTTTTAGTAATGTCACATCATGATCTTTCCAATGGTACCATTGGTTGCTGCTGAAACATTCTAAATCTTCAAAAAACCCCAGTATGATTTTTCGTCACAGTTGATGTCTACTGGGGGCAGAGCCAGTAGAGTTATAAGAGCTTTTTATAGGGGAGGTGCTTGGCAAGCAGCTGGGGCAGCAGCAGGGTCAGCGGCAGCCATCGCCCATGCATAGCATGGCATGGCATGATGTCAAAGGCCTTGTTGCCATGGCTTCCTTGCACCGAACCTTGGCGGGCGGATGAGGGACCACCCCGGGGGTCGGGTTTTGCCTCGGGAAGCGTGACTAGCATGAAAATTGTCGGATATCGATCGATGGAGTGCGGGAATCGTTGCTATGCTAGTTCCTACCTTCCGAGGCACCGGTGGTGCTCCTGACGCCCGTCTTCGGTGGCATTCCCTAGCTTCTAGGATGCCATCACGGGTGGGGGCCTTGCCCCCCCTCACCCGAGAACGGTGATCACCCCCACGTGGGCAGGGGGGATTGTCGGTGAATTCCCGCGGCCCACCGTCCCTTCTTTCTTGACCCGGCCCCCCTGCTCCCTGACATCATTTCTGTTGCTCGACATGCCCCGTCCTGGGGGCGGACGGCGGACGCACTGGCTTGTGGGATTTAAGCGGGGGCGTGTTGCCTTCAACGTGCGGGCTGACCGTCGCAAGCGCGGTGACAGGAGAGGCGACGCGGGATGGGCTGGACGCCCCGGTTGTGAAAAGCCTGTGATCGGTGAGTGAGGGCCTAGACGCTTGAGCTTGTAAGCCCCTCGCGCCCGTGAGGCACTGCCACGAACGGGGCGGAAGGCTTGTCTTGAGGAGCCGATCCGTGAGACGACGGCGGGGTTGATCGCTC
>JAKOGI010005542.1:7500-10417 GCA_029747015.1 Carnegiea gigantea | reverse complement strand
TGTCCTGTGAACGCTGGCCGCTGGCCTGTGAACGCTGGCCGCAGGCCGTGACCTGTCCCAGCTGAGTATGAAAAATCGGCAAGGTTGATGTCCACTCCGGGCACGGCCACCAAACCTCCTGAAGCTCTCTAGGGGGATGGTCCGGGCGGAGTATGAAAAATAGGCACGGTTGATGTCCACTACGGGCACGGCCACCAAACCTCCTGAAGCTCTCTAGGGGGATGGCCCGGGCGGAGTATGAAAAATCGGCACGGTTGATGTCCACTCCGGGCACGGCCACGAAAGATCGTTGTGCTCTTTAGGGGGAAGGTGATTGAGCTAGTGCCCCGCCCCGTCCGCGACCCGAGCAGGATGAACGATGGTGAGTGACACCCCGCCCCCGGCCCGTGACCCCCCCGCGCGCATTATAATCTTTGACAGGGCGCAGGGCGCAGGGACGCAGGGGCGCGGGGGCGGACTTGACGGACTTGAGCGGAACTTGGGCGGACTGGGCGAAGGAAGGGTCGAGAGCTAGGCCCCGTGGCGTGCCGCGTGCCCCCATATTTGTGCCCCAAGTCCCGAACGTCGAGGCCAAGGCATGCCCCCGAGTCCCGGGGAGCGGCCCCCCCGTGCACGCGGCGAGGCCTGCCCCAGCGTCCGCCACATCGGCCCCGGGCATGCACCCAGGCATCGCCTCTAGAACGTCCCCCGAAGCAAGGCCAAGGCATGCCTCCACCGAGTCACAGACCAGCGCAACGTCGGCAGGCCCAAGGCATGCCCCCGAGAGTTCCCGCACACGCCCCGGGCCGTGCCCCAGGTCCCGAGGAAACGCCCCCAAACGGTCCCACGTGCATGCCAAGGGTGCCCCGCGTACGAGGATCGGCCCCGGTCCATGCCCAAGGCGCGCCCCCGGGTCCCGAGGAAGGCCCCCGGAACGGCCCCGGTGCATGGCCACGGCATGCCCCCGAGTCCCGCACCTCGCCCCGGGGCGTGCCCCCGAGTCCCGAGGAACGCCCGGTGCATGCCCAAGGCATGGCCCCGAGTCCCGCACGTCGCCCCGGAACGGCCCCGGGGCGCGGCCAAGGCATGGGCCCGAGTCCCGGGGAACGCCCTCAGAACTCCCCTGTTGCATGGCCACGACGTCAGCCACCATCGCCCCGAAAACGGGCCCCGGTGATGCCCAAGGCACTGCCCCTGATGTCCGAGGAATGCCCCCCCCACCCCTCCAAAACTGGCCGGGGCATGGACGAGGCATGCTCCCCAGGGTCACAGAGGACGGCCACAGGGGGCCCCCGGGGCATGCCCCCGGGTCCGGAGGGTCGGCCCCGGGGCATGCCCCCGAGAGCGTCCACGCACGCTGCCGGACGCCCACGGCAGCATCCATGCATGCCGGGCAGCGTCCGGGAATGCTGTCGCTGGGTGCCGGGGGCTGCCGGGGGGTGCTGGATGCTGGCCGCAGGCTGTGAACGCTGGCCGCAGCCCTGTGAACGCTGGCCGTTTGTCCTGGACGCTGGCCGCAGCCTGTGAACGCTGGCCGCTTGTCCTGGACGCTGGCCGCAGGCTGGGAACGCTGGCCGCAGGCTGTGAACGCTGGCCGCAGCCCTGTGAACGCTGGCCGCTTGTCCTGGGCGCTGGCCGCAGGCTGTGAACGCTGGCCGCAGCCCTGTGAACGCTGGCCGCTTGTCCTGGACGCTGGCCGCAGCCCTGTGAACGCGGGCCGCAGCTCCTGAACGCTGGCCGCAGCCTGTGAACGCTGGCCGCTTGTCCTGGACGCTGGGCGCAGCCCCTGGACGCTGGGCGCAGCCCCTGGACGCTGGCCGCAGGGCTCTGAACGCTGGCCGCAGCCCCGCGAACGCCCGAAAGCCGTCCCGAGAAAAAATCCCCGTATTTTTGTCGTGCGTTTTTCCCCAAATTTTGTCCACCCCTTCCCCACGATGTTTAGAGGATTTACAAGCTTTGTCCCGCATTTTTCTGATTTTTCTCCGATTTTTAGGATTTTTTTTCGTTTTCGACTTTAAAAAATCATAAAAAATAGCTCGGGTGTCCGAAAAATTCCGAAAAAAGATTTTTTAGTAATTTCACATCATGATCTTTCCAATGGTACCATTGGTTGCTGCTGAAACATTCTAAATCTTCAAAAAACCCCAGTATGATTTTTCGTCCCAGTTGATGTCTACTGGGGGCAGAGCCAGTAGAGTTATAGAGCTCTTTATAGGGGAGGTGCTTGGCAAGCAGCTGGGGCAGCAGCAGGGTCAGCGGCAGCCATCGCCCATGCATGGCATGGCATGGCATGATGTCAAAGGCTTTGTTGCCATGGCTTCCTTGCACCGAACCTTGGCGGGCGGATGAGGGACCACCCCGGGGGTCGGGTTTTGCCTCGGGAAGCGTGACTAGCATGAAAATTGTTGGATATCGATCGATGGAGTGCGGGGATCGGTGCTATGCTAGTTCCTACCTTCCGAGGCACCGGTGGTGCTCCTGACGCCCGTCTTCGGTGGCATTCCCTAGGCTTCTAGGATGCCATCACGGGGGGGGGCCTTGCCCCCCCTCACCCGAGAACGGGGATCACCCCCACGTGGGCAGGGGTGATTGTCGGTGAATTCCCGCGGCCCACCGTCCCTTCTTTCTTGACCCGGCCCCCTTGCTCCCTGACAGCATTTCTGTTGCTCGACATGCCCCGTCCTGGGGGCGGACGGCGGACGCACTGGCTTGTGGGATTTAAGCGGGGGCGTGTTGCCTTCCACGTGCGGGCTCACCGTCGCAAGCGCGGTGACAGGAGAGGCGACGCGGGATGGGCTGGACGCCCCGGTTGTGAGAAGCTTGTGATCGGTGAGTGAGGGCCTAGACGCTTGAGCTTGTAAGCCCCTCGCGCCCGTGAGGCACTGCCACGAACGGGGTGGAAGGCTTGTCTTGAGCCGATCCGTGCGACGACGGCGGG
>JAKOGI010005541.1:5000-10428 GCA_029747015.1 Carnegiea gigantea | reverse complement strand
ATATATATATACACATATGTTTATATATATTGTAAGACCCCGCATTTTCGTTTTCCGTTAAGCTAAATAAATTTCCTTTTTACGTTCTCAATTCGTATTTTTAGTAACTGAATGAGTTAAATTATTATCGATGTGCTTTTAAGGACTATAATTTCATTTTAAAAAAAATTATTATTGCTATTATTGATTTCAAAGCCAATTCGTGCCATTTATGCCTTTAAATTATATCGATAGTTTAATCTAGTCGTTATTCGATTTATTTAGTCGTTTTCTGAAAACGATTAGGTTTTCAACCTTAGAATTAGTTTGTGGTTTATTGAATTGTACCTTGACGTATTTGGGAACGAATAATTGATGGAGGGTTATGTTATCGATTTAAGTTTAGAACAAGACGTTCGGGATTGGACTAGCGATTTAAGTTGATTGAGTTATTAACCAAATCAATCAAAAAAAATAAAAAATAAAAGAGGGGCTGAGCCCCCTTCTCTTTCACGATGGACGCGAGCAAGGGGGGGCCTCAGACCCTAGCCTCCCCGGCGACCACCACGAAGAGGAGAGAGAGAGGGTTGATGCGCGGCGGTGACGGTGGCGGCGCCACTCTAGCTCACACCGCAACCGCGAGCTCCCCGACAGCCACCAAGCAAGAGAGAGAGAGAGAGAGAGAGAGAGAGAGAGAGAGAGGGAGAGAGAGAGAGGCTAAGCGTTGGAGGGAGAAGAAGAGGGCGCCGGCCTGCGACAACGCCAGTGCCGCGGTGCATGGTCAGCCACTCTATGGACCGACGAAGCGAGAGAGAGGGATCGAGCGAGATTGAGAGTGTGGGGGCTTGGTTCAATGGTTGAGGTTTCGAACCCTCATCCCCACACCACCCCGATCGTCGCCGTCGACGATGGACCTATGCCGGTGACCACCAGCAGCAACAGCAGTAGGGAGAGGCAAAACTGGATTTCTAACCACCCAAAAATCACCCAAATCGAGCCCTTAGTTTGGATTTCAGGTGGGTGTTCCTCGCCTCCTAAATTAGTATTAATTTTCAATCGAATTTTAGCAGTTTAATGATGCATGTTAACCTAGGCTTGCTTCAATTCGTGTATGATGCTTGTTGAATGACCTAAGTTAGCTATTACAGGCAAGTTAGTTTGATTCGAATTTGTTTGAATGTGAGTAGGTCGGTTGGATTCAACTAGCTAATGCATGTACATGAGGCTAATTCGAATTTGTTACATGTGGTTAGCTTAAATTCGATTAAAATTAGCTAATGTATAAAAAGAATTAAAAACGAAGTTAGTTTAACGTGTTTAGCATCGATTCAAGTTAATTAGTTAATGTGTGAAAAAGAATTAAAAACCGAAGTTGTATGAGCGTGTTTAGCTTCGAACCGAGTCAATGAGTTATTGTTTAAAACGGAATTAAAATCGAAGTTAATTTAATGTATTTAGCTTCGATTCGAGTTAATGAGTCATTGTTTAAAACGGAATTAAAATCGAAGTTAATTTAACGTATTTAGCTTCGAATTGAGTTATTGAGTTATTGTTTGAAAAGGAATTAGAAACGAAGTTAGTTTGATATGTTTAGCATCAATTCAAGTTATTTAGCTAATATATGAAAATGGATTAAAAACGAACTTAGTTTAACGTGTTTAGCTCCCTTTCGAATTGAACTAGCTAATGTATTATGTGTGTGAACGAAATAAATTCGAACCCTTTTAATACATTCATGCTTAGGGAAGTTGATTCGAAATGCAACGTATATGTTTAGAATCGAATTATGCTTGATTTACTGAATAAGGTGTTGTCGAATTAAGAATAAATGTGGCTATATGCACGCTGTTGTAACGCTTCGCTGAATGATGCTGGTTGCTCAGGTAAGAGCCTAAACCTTGCTCCCTTTTACATAAGCTAATATGATAATATGTTGTGATTAATGAATCGATGAATTAAGTTGGCAGTTGGATGGTTTGAGGAAAGAATCATGAGCGTTCGAGGCCTTGTGGTACGGTGTTTGTGAGGAGGGAGTTCGGGTTGTGAATTTACCGCAATCGTGTGGATTGCGAGGCCATGTGTGGCTCATTGTGTTGAAATGATTACGAAGTGTTTAAATGTGATATGTGTATTCCCTTTTCCTTATATGTTTAAGATGTAACATGGGTGTGGAAGGGTGATGTTTTAGCAAATGACTCTTCATGTGTTTTAAATGAATAATAGCCATGTCTAATAATGAGCTATGGCCTACTTTAGCTATTCAAATAGTGTTTGGGAGGAATCCCTAAAACGTTTTTAACAAAAGGGAGATGAGAATTATACGTTGAATGATTTTATTATTTGAAACGGAAAATTACTAGCCGTTATGGCCGATACGCTTTAAGTGGCTAAGATAATGTGCTGCGGACAATATGATATGATGTAAATAATGTTAACCTAGGGGATAAGTCCGGATAAACCCTAGAGGCCCTAACGAGGGCTAATGTAATGGTCCGATATGTTATATGTAGCCATCCCAGGAGTAAGAGCTTAAGCGTGAGCGTTAGGTCTCATTATGAGGTCGAGAATAGTTCTCACCCAATCAGCACCCTGTAATGATCTTATGCCAGAAGTACTTTCGTACTAAGTTAAGAAAAGCAATTGGCCCTTTGCCATTTTTAAACGATTAAAAAGGAAAGGAAGTTCTTTTTATGGGCCCAAAAGGCTATATGGAATGATGTATGAAAAGCTTATAAGGATCGTTACACGACCAAACGAAATGAAACTTCCTTTGAAGACTAAGAAAACGTTTTTAACGAAAGAAAGAAAGCTTTCAATGAATTAAGTTATGAAATGATCCTCAAGCATGATTGAATGTGGATTCTCAGCCCATGTATGAAAAGAAAGCTTTCAATGGATGCTTTATGAATGATTCTTAAGCATGGTTGAACGTGGATTCTAATCTTATGTGGTATCATTCTTATCCATAGCAAACCTGTCTGATTTAAAGTGTATGAGATGAGAAAGAAAGTTATAGCACGTTAAAAATTCCATGAATGAAGGCGTCTCTTCCTAAAAGAATGAACGTTGATATGTGAATACCAGGCGAGGGTGTCATATAGCTTAATATGATGTTTAAGGGTACTTAAATGCTTCATATGTGTTTATGTGTGCAATATGTATATTATATGAATGAAATGCCAAGAAAAGTGTAATTATGAAAAGGGATAACCTTATATATGCATCATACGATTGAGGGTTAATGTGTAGTTTAAATGGAGTGTTAGGAAGTTGTATTATGAAAAGAAAAGATCCTTATACTTTGCCTTCGATGCTTACTCGCGTGCCTAACTGCTTGCTAGAAAAGAACTCTATCATTGAGGAACCTAGAAATATGATTGAGTGGTCGAAGTGAAGTTTATGTTTAGTGATCCCCCCATAAAGGTTCTATGAATATCTATTATGATAGTAAAGTATGAAAACGTGATATGTGACTAGTAAAGATAGTATTGCCTGCAACGGTTTTGGTTTTAAGGGGGTTGGGGGACACTCACTGAGCGTGTGATTGCTCATCCCATTACTCTTTCCCCTTTTCCCCAGATTTTCTATCTGACGGGAAGAAGTGAGTCAGATAAGTCCAGAAGAAACCTATTGTTGCTTACAAGGCGTCATATGTGCTCATTTAAAGGGATCTTACGCATTTAATGAAGTCATGTAATGTACTCTTAGTTAATAAAGGTCTGTAAACGATTATTCTAGTTCATGTAATGCATATGGTATAAAGGTCACTCTGTATGGCCGCCTGAGCCAACCATCAAGTTAGTTAGATGTCTTCTTGATTTAATTTAGCTATATTTTGGGATGTAAATCTTAATACTCCGGTTTTGTTAACCGTTGAGTTGTATCTTCCATTTCTTCTCTATTCATGAATCAATCTGGTTGGTGTACTCCGAGCGAGTGGCTCGTTGAGTTATGAACTCCGGCGTGTGGCCGTTGAGCTATGTTTTAAAAGTTTTGCGCTTCCGTTGATTTACAGGGACTTATTGTAAGGCTTTTAGTCTGGAAATGGTCAGTTTTTAGGGGAGCTCTGTCCGTTTCGTCCCAGGAATTAAGTAAGAAGTTAGGAAAGCGTAACGCTTCTAGCCTAGGGGCTGGGGGGGTTAATAGATATTATATATATATATATATATAATAATAATATATATATATATATACATATATATATATATATCTTATATATATATAATATATATATATATATATTATTGCCAGCACACGTATGCATATACCTGAAACAATAATGTATATAATGTATATAGCATGTACGTACATACATAATACGATCTATAGAATATATATATATATAATAGATATATATAGATAAATTAATATAGATATATATATATATTATATAATATAATATGCCACGTATGTATATTATTTCTATCTGTATATTATAAATAGCAAATTATATATATATATATATATATATATATATATATATATATATATATATATATATATACACATATTATATATATATATATATATATATATATATATATATATATATATATATATATATATATGTATATATATACACACATATATACATATATACATATTTATATACACATGCATATGAAAGGATGCATATATAATCATATATCTATATATATCTATACACATGTGAAATCTTAAATATACATCATGCACAATATATGGACAGATACTCTATAGATGATTTGATGTAGAATATATAATATATAGAGATATAGTATATATAGAGCACATAAGATGTACATATAGAATATACAATCTAGATATTATAGGCCATAGACATATAGATGTATATGTATGTATTAGATATAAGCTATATATATAATATAGAATATATATAGGAATATATTAATAGATATATTATATATATAATAATATTATATATGTAGCGACAAAAATATAATATAATATATATATGTCATATATATACACGCGCAGACACACACACAACACACACAGATAGGTAGATAGATAATATATAGATAGATCAGATATATATATATAAGATATATATAATATGTCATATATATATAGTATAAGAGAGATATACTATATATATATATATATCATATAATTATATAAAATATATATACACATTGATATTATAGAACATATAATATGTCGTATAGTGTATATATATTGCATCAGATATATAATATAATATATATAATATATTATAGATATATATATATAGAATTATAAACATAACATATATATATAATAATATATAATATATATATTAATATATATTATATATATATATATATATATTGTATATATATACTCATAGACACATATGTGCATATATATGTATATATACGTATGTAGATCGAAAACGGAATGCCTACATTACTATTTTAGTGGTGGGAAAGATGGAAGGGGAGAAGTCACCATTGAGGGGATGACGATA
>JAKOGI010005541.1:0-2500 GCA_029747015.1 Carnegiea gigantea | reverse complement strand
TATACAATATATAGTATAATATATATATATATACGATATATATATATATATATACATATATTATAGATAGAACATATATCTCCACATACATGCTCCACGCATATTAAGTTATAATACAGATAAATGTGCGAGTGTGTGCGTGTATATATATATATATATATATATGCACACACGTATGCATATACCTGAACATATATATGTATATATATGTATATGCATGTACGTACATACATATATATCGATATATATATATATATATATATATATATATATATATATATATATATATATATATATATATATATATATATATATATATATATATATATATATACACACGTACGTATGTATATCTATTTATATCTGTATATATATACATATACAAATATATATGTGTATGTATATGTATGTATATATATACATATATATATACATATATGCATATATATACATATTCATATACATAAGTATATGAAAGGATACATATATAATCATATATCTATATATATGTATACATATGTGAAAATCTAAATACACATCTAGGCACATATATATGTACATGTACATACATATATATATATATATATATATATATATATATATATATATATATATATATGTACATGTATTTATGTATGTATGTATGTATGTATGTATTTTATATATATATATATATATATATATGCCCCAACATCTATATATGCATATAGATGTACATATATAGATATATAGTATAGATATATAATATATATAATATTCTATATATATATATATATAAGAGATATATATATATATATATATAGATATTATATATATATATATATGATCATATAATATATAGCAAAAATATATATATTTTTTTTTTTTTTTTTTTTTTTTTTTTTTTTTATATATGATATATATCACGCGCAGACACACAACAACACACACACAACATATATATACTATATATATATATAGATACCTATGATATATAGATTACATATTATAGTCGTATATGTGTACTTTCAACCCCCTTATATATATGTGCATAGTATACTATATATTTATTATATATATATATATATATATAATATATATATATATCTTATAATATATTTATATATATATAGATATAATTTATTATATATATATATAATAATATATATTATATATATATATATATATATCTATATATACATACATATATATATGCATACTATACATATGTGTATAATATATCTATATATATATATATACACGCATAGACATATATGTGCATATACATGTACGTATACATATGTAGATCGAAAACGGAAAACCTATGTTGCTATTTCAGCGGTGGGAAAGATGGAAGGGGAGAAGTCACCATTGAGGGAATGATGATACCAAAGGTTGAGAAATTTAAATATCTAGGCTCGATCATTCAGCAGAACGGGGATATTGATGAAGATATTAACCAGCGCATAAAAGTAGATTGGATTAAATGGAAGTACGTTTAAGGTGTGTTGTGTGGTAAGAGAATGCCTGTAGGGTTAAAAGGCAAAGTATACCGTGTAGTAGTTAGACCTACTGTGATGTATGGTGCGGAGTGTTGGCCTATAAAAAAGATATAGGTCCAAAAGTTAATGGTAGTGGAGATGAGGATGATTAAATGGATTTGTAGTTATCTGAGAATGGATCAAACTAGTAATGGAGTTATTAGAGACTTAGTTAAAGTAGCTCCTATCGAAGATAAGATGAGAGAAACAAGACTCAAATGGTACAGCCATGTGAAAAGAAAGGGTGTGGACGCCCTAGTGAGAAAATGTGAGAGGATTAACGTCCCCGAAGGGAAAAGAGGGAGGGGCCCACCGAAGAAGAGTTTGACGAGGTGATAAGGGAGGACTCGAAAGTTGTCTGGCTGATTGAGGACATGGCTCAGGATAGGAGACTATGACGGAATAGGATTAAGATCTTAGATCCCAAAGAGGTGGCTTCATAGTTGTCTTTCGATTGTGGTAGGGTAGGTTTCGTTGTTGTTTTTCGGATGTTATGTTTGTATACAGGTATGACTTGTATCTGGGAAGAAACATTGTTTGCCTACGTCTGTTGGATAAGGCATGGTACCTTCCTCCGCTTTGTTGTACTAAAGTTTACTTAGTTACTGCCCCTAATTTATTAGTACTCCTTCGTTCAATTCCGTGATGCTTATCCTTAATTTTGCTCCATAAAACATGTTCACAAAATCCTTCATCTATAAAATGTTTCCACAAAATCCTTCTCCGATAAAATATTTTCACAAAATCTTGTTTGGCGGGTGTCTTAGAATCAGCCTCTCAACGAGCAGTCAGGCCGATTGAAGCAAGGTCGCCTACATCCAGATCTCCCCAGACCACGCGAAAGCGGGACCCACACTAGGAGGTCTTGTTGTATGCATAGATATATATAAATATACATATATACATATATATAAATATATGTATATGTACACATATATATATAAAAATACATATATATATATATATATATATATATATAT
>JAKOGI010005540.1:0-10436 GCA_029747015.1 Carnegiea gigantea | reverse complement strand
ATATGTATGTATATATATATGTGTGTGTGTGTGTATTTGTTAAAAAAAAAAAAGATTCATTGATCCACTGAAACTCATGTATATCCTTACAGTCCCTTATTACCTAAACATAGTATGCTTGGTATGGTTGTACTATGCATTCTATATGGCATCTATACTAGTATTTTGTCTATGTGCTTATTGTATTTTCTTAAGCTGTTATTTATAAACAGTATTCTATTTCAAACTTGGTCCTTGATATGCTGTACTGTCTGTATTCTTGATATATTCTGAGATGTGGATATTTTGCTGTTTATTGCCTGCATATGCTGTAAATTGTTGTTGTGATTATGGCACTTGTAATGTTCTTCTGTATTCTCCCCCCTTTTCATTTCTTCACCTATCTCAGCATCTGTTGGCTGTCCTCTTCTGTTGGTATGTATTCCCACCTTGCTTTTAGGCCTCTCTAGACTTCCTCAGCATATTTGTAGGTGTAAAAAAGATGTATTTCATCTTCTAGTTTAGTGTTATAAGAAGCACATTGTGTATCCTACTGAGGTGATAATTTAGACAGTCTCAACTTTATTGGCAGTCTATGTTGGACAAAGATCTATGAGATAAATGCATGTCTCGGTATGTTGGGTCTTGCCCATACAAGCTTGGCCCAGGGTACTGACTCCTGCCTCTCAATTTACCATTGTTTTCCCTTAGACACTTTATACAATGAGCTTTCTTGCCATTCCCACGGTAGTGGGGTCTGTACATCCCTTCTTAAACCATTCCTTTACAGTGCAAATCTTCTTCCAGTGCCAGCTACAATCTGGTTTAGGGTTATACATCCACCAGTATGCCCTTTTATGTATCTACCATGAACCCATCGCACCCATAGCAATTCCTTCCTCATGGTAATAGCCCACACCAGTTTGGTTATAGTAGCAATATTTCATGCTGTGAAGTCCTTTATGCCAAGCCCCCCTTGAGCTTTTGGTTTACAAGATTACTGCTAAGAAACATAAGGGATTCTTTTGTAATCTTCAAAGCCACTCCACAAATAGTTCCTGCATATTTGTGTGAGCCTATCTGTTACCTCTTTTGGAAGTAGAAAGATAGATGCCCAATATGAGTACATACCAAATACAACACTATTAATTAGTCTAGCTCTTCCAGCAAAAGAGATATTCCTTATAGACCATGTATGAACTCTTGATGTGATCTTATTAACTAAACTTCTGCATTCTATTTTCGTTAGTCTACTTGCTGTAATTGGTACTCCCAAATACTTTAAGGGGAATGTGCTTTCAGTCAACCCAGTTGCTTGCAGACATTCCCTCTGCAGAGATTGATTACAGCCTCCTAAGACCATTTGGGACTTTTGGAGGTTTGCTTTTAGCCCCGCTGTATTGTTTAAATCCTAAAGAGAAACATGCTTTAAATGCTGCAATATAGTTTTATCTGCCTTACAAAACATCATTAAATCATTTGCAAACATTAAACGGTAAGCCCAATATTCTTGTGGCCTGGGTGGTACTTAAAGCCTGGTAGCAATCTTGTTTTATTCATCAACCTTGACAAGTACTCCATTGATATAACAAAAAGCAGGGGGGATAAAGGATCTCCCTGTTTGAGGCTCCTTCCCCCTTTAAACTTCCCACTATCTTTCCCATTCAATTGTATGCTAAAATGGACTGATATGACATAGGCCATTATCTACTTGACAAACATTGAGGGAAATTTTAAAGCAGTTAATAATTTCTTCAGGAACCCCAGCGTATTGAATCAAAAGCTTTTTGGAGATCAATCTTAAGTATGCATCTTGAAGAGATGTGGAGTCTCTGATATCCTCTTGCCAGGTCTTAACAGATTAAAACATTATAGAGCAGCTCTCTCCCCTTGATAAAAGCACTTTGGCTTTAATCTATCACCTTAGGTAAGACTTCTTTTATTCTTTGACAAAGCAATTTTGAAATAGCCTTATAAATGACATTGCAACATGAGATGGGTCTGAACTCTGTTACCCTCTGTGGGTTAGGGATCTTTGGGAGAATAGTGAGCCTGGTTTCACTTATATAGCTGGGTAATGTACCTATATCGAAGAATTCTTTGACTCCTGCACATACAAGGGGGTTTATTGCTGACCATGTCAGTTTATAGAACCCATTACTAAAGCCATCTTGGCTAGGGGATTTGATGCTTGGAATTGAAAAGAAGGCCTCTTTAATATCCTTGTCTGTAAATGGTTAGCACAATGCTACCTGTTATTGAGGGGATAGGATGTGTCCTTGCTGTATGACCTCTGCATCAATTCTTTCTCATATAGAATGTTGGGTTCCTAACTGTTCTTTGTAATAGTTGTACATAGTCTTCCCACTACTTCAAACCCTCTACTGTGTTGTCATTACATCTTGGATCGTGTAGATATATGTTGCTAGCTTCCTTTGCTTGGTTTTGGCAAAAAACAGTCTGGTGTTTTCATGCCCATAGTAAAGTCATTCCATCTTGCTTTGTTGTTTCATCAAGGCCACACTTGAGGAGAGGATGTCAATATATTTGTCTCAACTTTGCTTTTCTTCTTGAATAAGTCTTGCATTTTCAGGGTTAAGCTGTAATTGTTGTTGTATTCCAGTCAGTTTAGCTCTTGCCCTATCTTGCTAGGACCTCAAGTCTGCAAATTCATCTTTGTTGATCTTGCTGAGTAAGGGTTTCATATTTGCTAGGAACCTCCTGAACTGCTCCATAGGTTTTCCCTTATTTGAAGAAGGTTTTACAATCTCCACCATTTTAGCAAACTCTCTACGCTTACTCCCCATTTCACAGTACTGGAATCTTCCTTTTAGTTTTGGTGAGTTTAAGAATTTTACCACCATTGGAGCATGATCAGAAAGGCTATTGGCAAGATAATGATTTTGTGTAAAATCAAAACATCCATACCAAAGGCTATTTATAATGACTCTGTCAATTATGTTCCATATTGTGTTATTGGCCCAAGAGTAATAAGAACCAGTCAACCTTATTTCAAACAATTCCCCTTTTTCAAGGAATTCTGCAAAATCTCTAACATCAGATTCATGTACTTCATTTCCCCCCCCCACTCTGTCCTCTTTATAAAGAATTACATTGAAATCCCCTAGTATACTCTAAGCTTTATTTATACTCTCTGAGAGTTCATGTATATCTTTCCACATTGAAAGTTGCTGCTGCTGTTGATTCATGCCATAAACAAACGTGATGTAGAACCTTTTGTTTGTACTTACTTGGATAGCCTGGCAGTGTACTATTTGATTAGTTACCTTTAGTATAGTCAGATTATAAGAACTTGGTTTCCATACAACCCATATTCTCCCCTTTATGAGAGGAGTTGAGTTGTTTTGCCATCTCCAACCTGGGAATGTGCTTACAGCCACCTTCTTGTTATTCTCTACCTTTGTTTTTGTCTTTAAAAGACCTATCAACCCTACGTTATTTATATACAAGAAGGACCTAACATCGTCCTATTTAGTAGGCCAATTAAGGCCTGCAATGTTCTATGAGACTATGTTATCCATAGGTTGCTGAGTCCCTTACTCTATTCTCTGTTGGAGTCCCCATCACTGTGTTGTCCAAAGCTTGGAAGTTGTTGAGTAGCCTGGGTACTTCTGTAGGTGAAGTACTGGCCTGCTTTGCTGTTGCTCTTCTTGACATTGGAGTAAATTCTGACTGCTCATTTGTATTTTCTTATTGCTGTATCTGGTCTGGGCTTACTGAAGGACGAGTTACCTTTTGTCTCCATTCCTGCCTGCTGCTATGCTTCTTTTTGCAATAACTCTCCTCATGACCAAACATTTTACAGTGCAAACACTTAATAGGTTTCCATTTGTAAGCCACTTGCTATCTAGCTAGAGTTTCATGCTCATTGAAGAACTCTATATAATCTGGCAATTGACCATCTAGGGATATGTCAATTAATAGCCTAGTATATTTGATCATGGATTTATCTCTTTTATATTTATTTGTCTTCAAGGGGATTCCCAAGATACTTCTGATTTTGCTAAGGCCCTTACTACCCCAGAATTTGGCATCCAGATTAGGGAGCTGAATCCAAATGGGGAGGGATTTGATTTCTTTAGTTTTAAGGTCCATTTCAGGGTTCCACCCTTTGACTAGGAAGGGTTTAGCATCAAAGAAAGAGACACATTTTTCCTCAACTAAGATCTTGTCTTACAAATTATAGAACCTGACAAAGAATACACCTCTTTGCACTTGAATAATCTTATCTATTTCATAAGCTGCCCATATTCCCTTAATAAAACCTTGTATTACTTCATATGGAGGGTTTGCACCCAATACAGAGCATAGGACCGCATGTTGCCGATACTCAATCTCGTTTTCCACATCTGCCATGTCAATTTTTGCAACTTTGGTTCCATTTATTACCTCCGTGGGCAAGAATTTGAGTTCTACTCCTTCATCATGATCAACTAGGCTGGCATACGAGCTCCTAGATTTGACTTGAACAGTCGTCCAATGGACTATCTGTTCGAACACTGTTCTACAGGATTCCTCCATTATTTGCTCCAATTGTGAGAATCCTTGCTCAGGACTCGATCTCCTCCCTCATTATGAACTTCTGGTGCAGAAACTGGACTGGGTTGTGCCAAAATCCGTGGTCTTCCTCTCCTTCCACCCCTTGCTATGGCCACCCTGTGAGAGCCTAAGGGATTTCAGGAGTGTGTGTTTGTGTGTGTGTGCGTGTCTATATATATATATATAAATATATATAAATATACATATATATATACATATATACACACACACACACATACACACATACAGCTATACACCCACACCCACACACATATACATATACATATATGTGTGTACATATATATATATATATATATATATGTATGTATATGTAAATGTATATCCATATATATATATATCTATATAATACATATATATCTATATTATATAAATATATATATATATATATATATATATATAGATATATATATATACACATAAGCATGCGGCACACAAACATATAATATACCATATGTAAATATGTTATATATAGGATATATAAATAAATTTATATATTGGTTATATATATAGACTAATGTATATATATATATATATATATTATATATTAATATATATATATATATCTATATATATATATATATAATATATAATATATATATATATATACACACATATGTATATGTATATATATATATATATATATATATATATAATATATACAATATATATATATATAAGTACATATATATATTCTATATATATATATATATATATATATGTGAGTGTATGTGTGTATATAAATTATATGTATGTATACTATATATATATATATATAATATATATCTAATATATATATATATATATATTATATAATATAATATATATCTATATACACATATTATATATATATGTATATATATGCATGTGGGATATACTACACAACACAACACAGATATTATATATATATATAGATATATATATATATACTATATATATATGTATGTGTATATATGTTAGTATGTATATGTACGTATATATATATAATGTAATATATCTATAATCATAATATATATATATATTATATATTTAATAGGATATATTAGATATATATATATATATATATTATCATATATACAATAGATATAGATATATATATAACTTATATCTACGTACATACATATACATATATACATATATATAATATATATATATATATTATTATATATATTATACTAGATATATATATACTATATATAATAATACTACAGACATACATACATATGCATGTGTGTCTATATATATATATATGTGTGTGTGTGTGTAACACCCCTAGCCCCTAGGGCCAAAAGCGTTACGTTTTCTTAACTTTCTACCTAAATTCTGGGATGAAACGAATAGAGTTTCCCCTAAAAACTGACCATTTTCAGGCTATAAGCCTTACAATAAATCCCTATAATTTAACAGAAGCGTAAAACATTTAAAAGAAGCTCAACGGCCACACGCCGGAGTTCATAACTCAACGAGCCACTCGCTCGGAGTACACCAACTAGATTAATTCATGAATAAAGAAGAAATAGAAGATACAACTCAACGGTTCACAGAACCGGAGTATTAGAGTTTACATCCCAAGACATAACTAACTTTCGCCAAAAGACATCTAACAGACTAGATGGTTGGTTCATAAGGCCATACAGAACGACTCATAAACAATATGCATTACATGAACTTAGAATATTTGTTTACAAACGTTTCAAACTGAGAATACATAATGTGACTTCATTAAACATGTAAGATCCCCTCAAATGAGTACAAACGACACCTTACAAGCATGAACAGATTCCATCTTGACATAGCTGATTCAACTTTTTTCCTGTTATAAAGAAAACCTGGGGAAAAGGAGAAAGAGTAGTGGGATGAGCAACCACACACTCAGTGAGTGTCCCCCGACTCCCTTAAAACCAAAACCGTTGCAGACAATAGTATCTTTAATAGTCACGTATCATGTATTCATACTTTACTATCATATTAGGCATTCTCGGAGTTCTTATAAAATACTACTAACCATAAACTTCATTTTTGCCGTTGAAACTCATGTTTAGGCCTCTGAATTTTTTTACTAACAAGCACTTACCACATAAGCAAGTATCGAGGGCTAAGTATAGAAACTTTCTTTTATAGCCTAAGCATAGGGATCTTTCTTTTTCATAAATATAACTTCTTAGCATTCCATTTTAAACTATGCATGAAACCTCATTCATATGATGTGCACATAATCATTCTTATCCTGGCATTTTATTCATATGATATGCATAAGGCACACACACATTTCAAGTCTCATTCATAGGGTATGTGTGAAACATGCTTATAAGGCTTTCTTTTTCATAATCGTATCTTACTTAGCATCTCATTCATAAGTTATACTTGGAATGTTCACATAACACTTTACTTTCATTAGCATGCTTTACTTAGATTTCATTCATATGACTTGCACAAGCATCTTTCTTTCTTTTCGTGAAAATACTTCACTTATCCTTACTTGAAATCTCATTCATATTTCATTCATAAGAAAAGTACATAACATGCACAGAAAACTTCTCTTCTTTTCTCGAAAGCACTTTGCTTAGCCTCTTGAGGCTTTTGTTCTTTCAAAAGACGTTTTATTTCGTATTGGTCATGCATCGACCCTTATAGTCTTCTCATATCTCATTTCGTATGGCCTCTTAGGGCCCGTAAAAACCTTCTTTCCTTTCGAAACATATAAAATGGCAAAGTGCCAATTACTTTTCTTAACTTAGTATGAAAATACTTCTGGCATAAGATCATTCAGGTGCTGATTGGGTGAGATCTATTCTCAACCCCATAGTGAGACCTATCGCTCACACTTAAGCTCTTACTCCCGGGATGGGCTACATCTAACATATCGGATCATTACATCAACCCTCGTCAGGGCCTCTAGGGTTTTCGGACCTCCCCCTAAGTTAACATCGTTCATTTCATATTGTCCAAAGCACATTATCTTAGCCACTTTAAAGCGTATGGGCCATAACGACTAATAATTTTATTGTGTCTTTTGGTAAAATCGTTTAACATGTAACTCACACCATTTCTAAAACATTTTAGGGATTCCTCCCAAACATTGTTTGAGTAGCTAAAGTAGGCCATTACTCGCTACTAGGTATGGCTATTATTCATTTAAAACACGTGAAAAGGCCTTTGCCAAAACGTCACCTTTACACACACATGTTACATCTTAAGCATACGAGGGAAAGGGGATGCACATATCACATTTAAAGACTTCGTAATCATTTCAACATAATGAGCCACACATGGCCTCGCAATTCACACGATTGCGGTTAATTCATAACCCGAACTCCCTCCTCACAAGCACCGTACCACAAGGACCTCAAACCACTCATAGTTCTTCCTCAAACCATCCAACTACCATCTCAGTTTTATATTTTACTAATCCTATCATATTCTCAAGCTAGCTTAAAAGGAGATAGGGTTTAGGTACTCACCTGGTAAGCATCACTATTTAGCGGTGGGTTATAGCAAGCATACGAACGTATACGCATCATTATATTCACATATAAACCATAACATCTCATTTAACAATTAGCAGGCCATTACGGGGTACCTAAGCATACACGCATATAAACACATACGCACCATCATATTCATGTATAAACCATATCACTTTATCTAGCAAGTCAAACACTATTGGGTTTTAAACATTTATTATTTATTTCAGAGTTAGTGAGCCGTTATGGGGTAGTTAAGCGCATAAGTGACCATAGAGTGGCTAAACATTTATATATGTCGATTTTAAACTCGTACGGTGCAATTCGAAGTTCACAAATGGTCATGGAGCGACTAAACATTCATATGCATTGATTTTACACACGTACGATGCAGTTCGAAGTTAGTTTCTAGGCATGATTCGGCTTAAAGCTTTAAGTTTGAATTATCTAGTTAAGTTCGAACCTCAGCTAAACTTATATTGATTCATTTCGATGCTAAACATATATCGATTCGAATCGAAGCTAAGCATGCATAATTCATTTCGAATTAACATTTCAGGCATAATTTACATATATTGATTCGAATCGAAGCTAAGCATACGTAATTCATTTCGAATCAACATTTCAGGCATAATTTACATATATCGATTCGAATCGAAACTAAGCATACATAATTCATTTCGAATTAATATTTTAGGCATAATCTACGTCAATTAATTCGAATTGAAGCTAAACATATATAAACCACTTCGAATTAACATTTCAGGTATAATTTGCGTTAATTGATTCGAATGGAAACTAAACAAATGTAAATCACTTCGAATTAACATTTCAAGCATAATTCACCTAAATTGATTCGAATCGACGCTAAACGTATATAATTCATTTTGAATTAACATTTCATGCATAATTCACCTAAATTAATTCGAATCGAAGCTAAACATATATAATCCTTCTCGAACTAACTTTTCAAGCATGTATAAACTTAACATATTCAAATCGATTCTAAACATACATAACTTCTCATCACGTAATCCATGAAATTAACTCAACCTAAGCTGACATAAATCATCGTTTAGGTTAAAATGTTTCGAAATTAATACTAATTTAGGAGGTGAGGAACACCCACCTGGATTCCAAGCTACGGACTCATTCTAAGCGCTTTCAAGCTCGATTTGGATGCTGAAAAACCTCAATCCTTGACCCAAATAGTTCCAAACGCACGCCTAGTAACCCTAGCTCGAATGACTCGGTTGGACCGAACCATAACTCCTGAATTTGGGGTTTTTGTGCATGGCTTAGGTCGAATTGGACCCTCAATTTATAGGGGAGGTCGCTTTCTCAGTGTTTGGCCAGATTTCGGCATGTTTCCGCTGCCCAGGGCCCACCACTATGCGGTTGGGGTTGCTCTGGTTCATGGTGAAATCGTGGGGGAAAGAGAGCGGAGGAGTTGGTGGTGGTGTTGGCTACGCACAGGGACCACTGTGGTCCCTCCTTGGTTCGTCAGCGACACGCGCGGCGGTGGTGGCAGGCTGGTGGTTCTCTGCGTTTCGCATGAGGGAGAAGGAGAAGAGGAGAAGCAGACGAGAGAGAGGGGGTCGGGGTCTCGGGGTCTCTGGCCCGAAAATCCCCCCTTTACACTATTTCTCTTTTTCCCCCAATTTTTTTTTTTTTGTGCTCAATTGGTACAACAGCTAGGCTCCTGATCTTGAATGCATTACCGATCAGTTTAAGCTCGGGTTGAAGGTTCTTAAAGTCGACGTCCTAAGTAGATTCGGAAACAACTAAATAAATCGAAAACGATCTTGAAGGCTTGGGTTAGCACCAGCTCAAAAATTTTCTAAATAATCGACGATAATATCAATAATATAAATATTGACGAAATACTCTTTTTAATAAAATAATCATTCCCATAAGCATACCGATAATAATTCAGCTCGTAAAGATAATAAGAACATGATTTTTATAACGTAAAAAGGTAATACAGTTAACTTAATGGAAAACAAAAAAAATGCAAGTCTTACAATATGTATGTGCATATATATATATATATATATATATAATATATATATATTATATATATTATATCTATATCTTACTATATATATATATATATATATATATATATATATTACTATATATATGTATGTATATATATTGATATATATATATATTATATATATATATATATATATATGCAATATATAGTATATAATATATATATATTATATATATATATATATATATATCTATATATTATATATATATATTATATATAACATATGCACCCAACGGGTAGGAATGCCGGCAGAGATAAGGTTGCCTACAGCAGGATCTTCCTAGATCTCGTAAAAGCGGGACCCACACTGGGAGGTGGTGGTGGTGGTGTTGTATATATTTGTATATATACATATA
>JAKOGI010005539.1:0-10467 GCA_029747015.1 Carnegiea gigantea | reverse complement strand
GGAAGAAGAGAACGATCAGGAGGAAAGCCTTGAAGAAGAAATTGAACTCAAGGTGGAAAAAGAAGAAATACTTCACTTAGAGAAGGTTTCTCAAAAGCCAAACAAAGATGAAGAGATCCTTGGAGAAAAAGCTTCAAGCCTAGTTGCCCTACCTCTTGTTTTTGGTGACTGTGGTGATGAAGAGACCTTTGAACTTGAGGCCCAAAGCTCCGAGTTGAAGCAAGAAGAGATTGTGCAAGAAATTGAGCAATCCTTCACCGAAGAAGGGTGCCAAGAAGATAATGAGGAGAATTTGAGCATAACCCCAAGAATTGAAGAGCATGTAGTCAAAGACCTTGAAGTGATGAAGCCTTGTATGGTTGCTGAAGAGTTTGAACAACTCTTGATTCAAGAAGTATGCCCTACCCAACTCCAAGCACCCGAGTTGGAGGCATGTGGGGTTATTGAAGAAGTTGAGCAACTCTTGACCCAAGAAGAATTCACCTTAACCCCCATTCAACCTTCCCAACCCTTCAAACCACAAAAGGACCGACAAGCCTTAACCCTCATTCATCCTTCCCAAACCCTTGCCCCCAAAGAAGAATTCCCACTTCCGCCTCTTCTCCTCACCAGGTATGACCCGTTTTATCATCCTCCCCTCACCCTCTTCTATATCTCTCTAGAGGTGATGCCCTGTGACCTCCTTCCCCAAACGCTCCCATATTGTGAGCGTGACTCCTTTCTTGAGAAGCTTGCTAACCCATTGAGTTTGAGGACAAACTCAAAACCACCCGGGGAGCATGATGCATATTCCCATATGCATCATTTTTATTTTTATTTTTATTTAAGGTCAACTTCCAAGAAGAAAAGTGTCAAACAAGAGCGTGCATAGGAACTCTCATATTTTCTCTTATTATGCGAGTTCAAGGACTTTAGACACCATGAAGAAGTCAAAGAAGTTGCAAAACTTTGCCGGAAATTGGCGTTCATACCCGAAGAGGTAGTGCCGCCTTCATCCAGAAATTTCCCGCTTTTTGTGTGCACTTTTGGCCTACCTAAAGTGGTCCCACAACTTGAGGCTCCACATGGTTTTGAAGTTTAAGATTTCAGCTTTCAAATAAGCCCAAGTTTGTTTAATTTGGACATCATTTGATTGGGCAAAATATCACTCAAAGATACGTTATGCTGATCCAGTCCAGTCTGAGATAGGTGCATTGTTTGGGCCATAACTTTCAAACCGCTTATCAAATTGAGCAAATGAGCCCATTCTGGAAAATAGACTTCCAGGGCTTTCTAACAAGCCCAAGAACGCGTGATTTGGCCGAGTATTCTGGAAGTTATGCTCTGTTGAAGTTGAGGCAGTTGCAAGATTAATGCTGGGAATATGAAGAGTCTTAGGTTACATATATTTGTGTGGCTGATATTGTGCACGTTTTAGATGCTTCTAGATTGATGTAATCAGCTGCAAAAATCCTAGAATATTCCTTGTAACCTCCCCCACCCCCTTTTATGATGTGTCTTTTCATTTTTCTTAGACTTTTCATTAGCTAGTTTTAATTGTTAGGAGTTATTTGAGTCTTTTGATTGTCTTTTGCTGAGTCTATAAAAGGGGAGGGGCATGTGAAGCTAATCATTCAGCATTGTAAGAGATTTCCAAAGTAATACAAGCACCTTTGAGAGTGATTCTCATTTGTGTCTCAAAAATTCCTAGTTCTATATCTTGAATTTGGCTAATTCAAGTGGTGTTCTAGGTTCTCTATCTTTTCCAATTGGAGTGATTCCTTGGTAAGACAAGAGAATTAGCCCAAGATCAAGTCATTGAGTGGCTCCGTGAAGGATTATCTCAATTACAAGATCTTGTTCTATCCCTTTTTTCTTGTGTAGTGAAGTTCTTCATCCATCTCATCCATCTTTCATTTCTCTTTCTAATTTGGCTTATTTGAGTTGGAGTTTGATTTGGTTCACTTGCCACCCACATATACATCAATTGGTATCAGAGACAAGGTTCTTAAGTGACCCACATCACACCCACATACATCCCAAAAAGCCAAAATACAAAAAACAAAAAGAGGCACAAACCGGCAATCCGAGTCTCGAAGACCAGAGAAGCAGCACGGTGCCCCCGTGCCACCACACACGACCGTGCCATATCATTTTCCAGAAATCTTCAAGTCGAAACGGAGCACGGTGCCCCCGTGCCGCCAAGCACGACCGTGCCACTCTACTTTTCTGCATTTTCTTCAGCCGAAGCATAGCACGGCCTGCCCGTGCCCCCTCTTTGCACGACCGTGCCACCTTTGCCACAGCCAACTTACGTTTCAAATCAATCCACGAAGAACCCTAGACCTCATCCTTCATGCCGTCTTCAAAGAACTTGGAGAAAGAACTAGCTGTTATTGATATTGGATATGCTTGCTTTGCAATTCCAAAATTTCATGGCGAAAAGGAAGAGTTCGCAGGTTGGTTATCTAAGGTGGAACGAGTTTTTGCTTGTTGTATCCTTAGTGACCAAGAGAAGTTCAAAGTGGTTATTTCAAGATTGAGAGGATGTGCACTTCAGTGGTGAAATAAATACAAGTTTGAGCGAAAAAAGAAAGGAAAAGAAAAGGTGAGAACTTGGAAGAAATTGAGTAGTAAGTTGAAGGATTCCTTTTACCCATCCACTTACATGCCCATGAAAGAAAGTATCTCCGTTAAGCTCACGGGGTCATTCCCTTCCACCCCACAAAAAGAACCAACCCCACAAATGATCTTTCCCCCACAACCTAGGAGGTGTCTCAAGTGCCAAGGGCTTGGACACTTATCCACGAATTGCCCAAATAACGAGGTCATTACTTTGGAAGAAAGGAAAGCCGTGGAAGAAGAGAACGATCAGGAGGAAAGCCTTGAAGAAGAAATTGAACTCAAGGTTGAAAAAGAAGAAATACTTCACTTAGAGAAGGTTTCTCAAAAGCCAACCAAAGATGAAAAGATCCAAGGAGAGGAAGCTTCAAGCCTAGTTGACCTACCTCTTGTTTTTGGTGACTGTGGTGGTGAAGAGACCTTTGAACTTGAGGCCCAAAGAGCCGAGTTGAAGCAAGAAGAGATTGTGCAAGAAATTGAGCAATCCTTCACCCAAGAAGGGTGCCAAGAAGATAATGAGGTGAATTTGAGCATAACCCCAAGAATTGAAGAGCATGTAGTTAAAGACATTGAAGTGATGAAGCCATGTAGGGTTGCTGAAGAGTTTGAACAACTCTTGATTCAAGAAGTACGCCCTACCGAACTCCAAGCACCCGAGTTGGAGGCATGTGGGGTTATTGAAGAAGTTGAGCAACTCTTAACCCAAGAAGAATTCACCTTAACCCCCATTCAACCTTCCCAACCCCTCAAACCACAAAAGGACCGACAAGCCTTAACCCTCATTCATCCTTCCCAAACCCTTCCCCCCAAAGAAGATTTCCCACTTCCGCCTCTTCTCCTCACCAGGTATGACCCGTTTTATCATCCTCCCCTCACCCTCTTCTATATCTCTCTAGAGGTGATGCCCTGTGACCGCCTTCCCCAAAAGCTCCCATATTGTGAGCGTGACCCCTTTCTTGAGAGGCTTGCTAACCCTTTGAGATTGAGGACAAACTCAAAACCACCCGGGGAGTATGATGCATATTCCCATATGCATCATTTTTATTTTTATTTTTATTTAAGGTCAACTTCCAAGAAGAAAGGTGTCAAACAAGAGCGTGCATGGGAACTCTCATATTTTCTCTTATTATGTGAGTTCAAGGACTTTAGACAACATGAAGAAGTCAAAGAAGTTGCAAAACTTTGCCGGAAATTGGCGTTCATACCCGAAGAGGTAGTGCCACCTTCATCCACAAATTTCCCGCTTTTTGTGCGCACTTTTGGCCTACCTAAAGTGGTCCCACAACTTGAGGCTCCACATGGTTTTGAAGTTTAAGATTTCAGCTTTCAAATAAGCCCAAGTTTGTTTAATTTGGACATCATTTGATTGGGCAAAATATCACTCAAAGATACGTTATGCTGATCCAGTCCAGTCTGAGATAGGTGCATTGTTTGGGCCATAACTTTCAAACCGCTTATCCAAATTGAGCAAATGAGCCCATTCTGGAAAATAGACTTCCAGGGCTTTCTAACAAGCCCAAGAACGCGTGATTTGGCCGAGTATTCTGGAAGTTATGCTCTGTTGAAGTTGAGGCAGTTGCAAGGATTAATGCTGGGAATATGAAGAGTCTTAGGTTACATATATTTGTGTGGCTGATATTGTGCACGTTTTAGATGCTTCTAGATTGATGTAATCAGCTGCAAAAATCCTAGAATATTCCTTGTAACCTCCCCCACCCCCTTTTATGATGTGTCTTTTCATTTTTCTTAGACTTTTCATTAGCTAGTTTTAATTGTTAGGAGTTATTTGAGTCTTTTGATTGTCTTTTGCTGAGTCTATAAAAGGGGAGGGGCATGTGAAGCTAATCATTCAGCATTGTAAGAGATTTCCAAAGTAATACAAGCACCTTTGAGAGTGATTCTCATTTGTGTCTCAAAAATTCCTAGTTCTATATCTTGAATTTGGCTAATTCAAGTGGTGTTCTAGGTTCTCTATCTTTTCCAATTGGAGTGATTCCTTGGTAAGACAAGAGAATTAGCCCAAGATCAAGTCATTGAGTGGCTCCGTGAAGGATTATCTCAATTACAAGATCTTGTTCTATCCCTTTTTCTTGTGTAGTGAAGTTCTTCATCCATCTCATCCATCTTTCATTTCTCTTTCCAATTTGGCTTATTTGAGTTGGAGTTTGATTTGGTTCACTTGCCACCCACATATACATCAACAAACCAGAAAAGTGGCACGGCCTGCCCGTGCCTAAAGGCACGACCGTGCCACACCTAATCCGTGTGGTTTTCACTTGACTGCTTCATATTCTTGGTAGCTTGTAACTTGGTTCCACTCACCCTTTGAGATATACATCAAAGTACATCAAACTTCCTTTGATTTTCACTTAGAATCCCTTGATTCTAAGTTCCATTCCTCCCTCACATGTTTGATGCTTCACAACCATCATATTATGTGTCCACTTTCCTTGGTTTTCCTTTGATTGTATCTACCTTTGGATTATAAGGTTTCACTCTTAATTTGAGTATTAGCCTAGACCCTCGGCAGGTACATCATATTTGGTATCAGAGCAAGTTCAGATCCTTGCCTGAACCCCACGCTCCCAAATTAAATCCAAACACAAACAGCCTACTTACGTTTCAAATCAATCCACAAAGAACCCTAGACCTCATCCTTCATGCCATCTTCAATGAACTTGGAGAAAGAACTAGCTTTTATTGATATTGGATATGCTTGCTTTGCAATTCCAAAATTTCATGGCGAAATGGAAGAGTTCACAGGTTGGTTATCTAAGGTGGAACGAGTTTTTGCTTGTTGTATCCTTAATGACCAAGAGAAGTTAAAAGTGGTTATTTTAAGATTGAGAGGTTGTGCACTTCAGTGGTGGAATAAGTACAAGTTTGAGCGAAAAAAGAAAGGAAAAGAGAAGGTGAGAACTTGGAAGAAATTGAGTAGTAAGATGAAGGGTTCCTTTTGCCCATCCACTTACACGCCAATGAAAGAAAGTATCTCCATTAAGCCCACGAGTTCATTCCCTTCCACCCCACAAAAAAAACCAACCCCACAAATGATCTTTCCCTCACAACTTAGAAGGTGTCTCAAGTGCCAAGGGCTTGGACACTTAGACACGGATTGCCCAAACAACAAAGTCATTACCTCGGAAGAAAGGAAAGCCGTGAGAAAGGAGGAAAATCAGGAGGAAAAGAAGATGCCCTTAGTGGAAGAACCGAAGGAGGTTGAATTAGAGGAGGAAAAAGAAGAGGATGAAGAAGATGATCTTGAGGAGATAGAGATTGAGGCAAATAAAGGTGCTATGCTCACTTTAAACATCCACCATCCACCTAGAAGCCATGAGCATCTCATCCTTCCCACCACTTTTCATAAACCACCATCATTTTTTTCCACTCCACCCACACCTAAAACACTCAACCCAAATTTCTGTCAATCCATTTCAGAACCATTACTAAAAGCTCCTAATTTTGAATTAAGAGCATATGAAGAAGTGGTTCATGTCATGTTCAAAGAGCCCCCCATATACAACATCCAAATCAGCAAGGGACTTGAAGAAAAGAGAGCCTCCAAGATCAAAGGCAAGTTATTCGAATGGTTGATTCTGTTTCAGCCATACAATGAATCTAGAAGAGGAGGTAATTACCTAAATTGATTTGAGGACAAATCTTTTTAACAAGGGGAGGATGATGGAGATCCCTCCATGCCATTTGATTTAAAGAATCAAATCAAGGCTAGGTAATTTTATTTTGGTGATTAAAGGATGAATGATTCATCCTAGTTTTGTTTAAGGACCAAAAACAGCAGGTCAGGTTTGTTTTCACAGCAAACCCGGTTTTCGAGAGGTTAATTACGTCAAACCCTTTAAGGTTTAAGTCCAATATTTTGCATTGGTATTAAAGTTCAAGAAGTCAGCTTTGCAACAAAAAAAGTTTCATCCCATTTGGACTTCATTTGCCCTCTCAAATTGGCTAATAACCCCAAGCTATACAAACTGCCAGTTCAGACAGATTGTACCCGGTTTTTGGGTATGTATTTAGACAAGCTTAATGGTGGTTTAAATCTTGGATTTTTACCTTCTTAGAATCCTTAAGATGTCCCCTTTCAAGCCCAGCATTACTTTTCCATCATTCCACTCGAAGAAAGGGAGAACAAGATGTTTTGCCAAACTGGCCAGATTAGCACCTAATCTGCACGGTTTAATGTTTTAGCTTGAAGGCCCCACTTAAACTTTGTTTAACCTTAATTTCTTGGGTGGGGGGATTATACACATCCTAAACTTTCCTCCCATGGTTTAAAAACAGAATCATACTCACTTTTGCTAGGGTTAAACTCAGTCACAAAACCGGTCAGTTTCTGTCCGAAGAACCCGGTTTGACAATCCGGTTTGTTTTTGCCCTCACCGGTGGGTTTGCTTCACTTCAGCTGATATGGCACGTCCTCCAAGGTTGGGCACAAGGCTGGGCACACGTCCCAAGGCTTCAATGAGCAGCTGCTACCTTGAAAAGAACAGCCAATAAGAGAAGAGAGACAAAGAAAGATGTTTCTTGCTTCCCATTGGCCAGCCGTAAAGTGGCTTGTGCTTTTTGGCTGAAGCATGTGCATTCTTGCTGAGTTTCCAGCTGCTTGGGCTTAAGTACAAGTCAATTAAAGTTGTAATAACTATTAGCCTTGCTTTCCTTGTTGTTTCAAATGTGTTAGACTAGTTTAAGCAAGTATGTATTTTAGATTAGCACAAATCAGCTTGTATTAGTTCTTAATACCTTTCCTCACTAGGAGGGAAAGGTCAAGGGGCTTGTATGTGTGTTTGCTTGCTAGCTTAGCTCTATTTAAAGAGCTTGCACGCCCTTTGTATGACATATACCAGATTTGAATCAAACTCAAAGTTGAGAGCATTGTGCTTTCGGTGCTTAGGCACACTCCAAACACTTAGCTTGCTTATCCTTAATTTTGGCCGATTAAGGTAGTGTTCAAGTGAAGTCTTAAACTTGATTAAGTGGTGATATCCGTATCTTAATCATAGTTTAAGGGCCCTAAACTTGAGTTTAGTGGTGTTTCTGTATCCATTCTTCAAGTTTAGTTCTATCTCATTTGGTGTTATACTCAAGGATTCAAAGAGAGTTAAAGTGAGTTTGCTAGCTTTAATTTTGAGTTAGTAAATCTTAACTTGCTTCTCTCCCACTTTCTCTCATTTACAAGCCACTCACATATCCATCCCCATGCTTATTCAAGGCTTAGACTATCTCTAATAGTATAGCTTCCATCACAAACCTCAAACCATACTCAACCGTGCAAAAGTGAGAAACATGGTGTCACAAACCAGAAAAGTGGCACGGCCTGCCCGTGCCTAAAGGCACGACCGTGCCACACCTAATCCGTGTGGTTTTCACTTGATTGCTTCATATTCTTGGTAGCTTGTAACTTGGTTCCACTCATCCTTTGAGATATACATCAAAGTACATCAAACTTCCTTTGATTTTCACTTAGAATCCCTTGATTCTAAGTTCTATTCCTCCCTCACATGTTTGATGCTTCACAACCATCATATTATGTGTCCACTTTCCTTGGTTTTCCCTTGATTGTAGCTACCTTTGGATTATAAGGTTTCACTCTTAATTTGAGTTTTAGCTTGAACCATCGGCAGGTACATCATATTTGGTATCAGAGCAAGTTCAGATCCTTGCCTGAACCCCACGCTCCCAAATTAAATCCAAACACAAACAGCCTACTTACGTTTCAAATCAATCCACAAACAACCCTAGACCTCATCCTTCATGCCATCTTCAATGAACTTGGAGAAAGAACTAGCTTTTATTGATATTGGATATGCTTGCTTTGCAATTCCAAAATTTCATGGCGAAATGGAAGAGTTCACAGGTTGGTTACACAGGTTGGTTATCTAAGGTGGAACGAGTTTTTGCTTGTTGTATCCTTAATGACCAAGAGAAGTTCAAAGTGGTTATTTCAAAATTGAGAGGTTGTGCACTTCAGTGGTGGAATAAGTACAAGTTTGAGCGAAAAAAGAAGGAAAAAGAGAAGGTTAGAACTTGGAAGAAATTGAGTAGTAAGATGAAGGGTTCCTTTTGCCCATCCACTTACACGCCTATGAAAGAAAGTATCTCCATTAAGCCCACGAGTTCATTCCCTTCCAACCCACAAAAAAAACCAACCCCACAAATGATCTTTCCCTCACAACTTAGAAGGTGTCTCAAGTGCCAAGGGCTTGGACACTTAGCCACGGATTGCCCAAACAACAAAGTCATTACCTCGGAAGAAAGGAAAGCCGTGAGAAAGGAGGAAAATCAGGAGGAAAAGAAGATGCCCTTAGTGGAAGAACCGAAGGAGGTGAATTAAGGAGGAAAAAGAAGAGGATGAAGAAGATGATCTTGAGGAGATAGAGATTGAGGCAAATAAAGGTGCTATGCTCACTTTAAACATCCACCATCCACCTAGAAGCCATGAGCATCTCATCCTTCCCACCACTTTTCATAACCACCATCATTTTTTCCCACTCCACCCACACCTAAAACACTCAACCCAAATTTCTGTCAATCCATTTCAGAACCATTACTAAAAGCTCCTAATTTTGAAGTTAAGAGCATTTGAAGTGGTTCATGACATGTTTAAAGAGTCCCCCATATACAACATCCAAAATCAGCAAGGGACATGAAGAGAAGAGAGCCTCCAAGGTCAAAGGCAAGTTATTCGAATGGTTGATTCTGTTTCAGCCATACAATGAATCTAGAAGAGGAGGTAATTACCTAAATTGATTTGAGGACAAATCTTTTTAACAAGGGGAGGATGATGGAGATCCCTCCATGCCCTTTGATTTAAAGAATCAAACCAAGGCTAGGTAATTTTATTTTGGTGATTAAAGGATGAATGATTCATCCTAGTTTTGTTTAAGGACCTAAAACAGCAGGTCAGGTTTGTTTTCACAGCAGACCCGGTTTTCGAGAGGTTAATTACGTCAAACCCTTTAAGGTTTAAGTCCAATATTTTGCAATGGGATCAAAGTTCAAGAAGTCAGCTTTGCAACAAAAAAAGTTTCATCTCATTTGGACTTCATTTGCCCTCTCAAATTGGCTAATAAACCCAAGCTATACAAACTGCCAGTTCAGACAGATTGTACCCGGTTTTTGGGGATGTATTTAGACAAGCTTAATGGTGGTTTAAATCTTGGATTTTTACCTTCTTAGAATCCTCAAGATGTCCCCTTTCAAGCCCCAGCATTACTTTTCCATCATTCCACTCGAAGAATGGGAGAACAAGATGTTTTGCCAAACCGGCCAGATTAGCACCTAATCTGCACGGTTTAATGTTTTAGCTTGAAGGCCCCACTTCAACTTTGTTTAACCTTAATTTCTTGGTTGGGGGGGATTATACACATCCTAAAATTTCCTCCCATGGTCTAAAAACAGAATCATACTCACGTTTGCTAGGGTTAAACTCAGTCGCAAAACCGGTCATTTTCTGTCCAAAGAACCCGGTTTGACAATCCGGTTTGTTTTTGCCCTCACCGGTGGGTTTGCTTCACTTCAGCTGATATGGCACATCCTCCAAGGCTGGGCACACGTCCCAAGGCACTCAGCTACTTGAGAGAGAGACATGTGGAGCTAGTGAAACGCCACCATTTTGCAAGCTCTCATTCGACCACTCAAGCATGACATGGCACTCATGCAATTTTCAGTCCTTTTGAGGTGGCAGCCATGCTCTCTTACCTTCCTTGAAGGGAAATTGAGTCAACAAGGTTTCTTAATACTTAGGAAAGAGTTTAAGAAGGAAATCTTGTATTTTGTAGCTTAAACTTTTAGCTTATGTATGTTTTAGTTTGAACCGTGTATTACTAAGCATAGGATTAGTTTAATGACTTT
>JAKOGI010005538.1:0-10478 GCA_029747015.1 Carnegiea gigantea | reverse complement strand
GTGGAAATGTGTGCTCTTCATTACCTCTACATGTAAATAATTACAAATGAAGGTCCAGACTAGGCTTGCTGCCTAGCTGGGAAGTCATTTGTACGTGCTCAGCAATCTATATACATTGTATACTTTTTCGTATGAGTATGCAAGAATAAGAAACGAAGCCTGATTTGCTCTTTGATTTGGTGTATAACTGTGTGGCTTAGTATGAGTTGCTTCTGAAAAATGGTAAGATTTCTGGCTCTCAAAATATAATATGTGGCTGCACTGAAAACTGCAAATGAGATTTACTTCCTGGCCTGAGTGCCTCGATTCTTTATTACGGAGATCATCACATTTGGACTGAATTCTGGTGAGGTTGATAGTTGCCAGCACTGATGGAGTGACGTCCAGATGTCTTTGGGCATCGCTATATTCAAAAAACAAGTGTGTTTCATCGTCTTCTGCTCTGTTGCATAAACTACACTGTGTGTCTTGCTGTGGCTGGAATTTATGGAGCCTAATTTTTGTAGGAATTCTATGATGCATAAAGGTCCAGACAATGAATGGATGTATGGGGATATTTGCTCTTGCCCAGACCAGTTTTACCCATGCTACCTATTGCTTGTCTCCCATTTGCCAATCGTAGCCCTTTTAGACATTGTACTGCTCCTGACCTTGCCATTCCCAGATTTGAGGATTCGTACAACTTTCCTTGAATAACTCCTTGACAAAACAAAGTTTCTTCCAGTACCAGCTGCTATCTAGAGCTGGTTGGTACTCCCACCAAGATTTATCTTTCAAGTATCTTCCGTGCACCCATTTGACCCCTAACATATCTTTTTTCTCAGCAATAGCCCTGACCAATTTGGCAACTATAGCTCTATTCCAGGCATGAAAATCTTGAAGACCTATGCCCCCATAACTTTTCCCCCTGCATGCAGTTTGCAAAGATATATGTGGAGGTTTTTTACATTCTTCTGTTCCACCCCACAGAAAATTTCTATAAATTTGAGTGACTTTATCAACTACTGCAGTAGGGAGAATGAAAATGGAAGCCCAATAATTGAACATACCAAAGATGATAATGTTGATCAACATTGCTCTGCCAGTAAAAGAGATGTTTCTTGTGACCCAGATATGGACCCTAGCAACTATCTTCTCAACTAAGCCATTGCATTCCATTTTTATGAGTTTGCTTATAGTAATGGGAATGCCCAAATATGTAAGGGGAAAAGAAGCACCTGCAAATCTAGTGATCTATTAGCATAGAGACTGGAGAGCAGGGTTGCAACCACCTAGAGCCATTTTGGGATTTGCTCTGATTTGCCTTCAAACCTGCACTTTCATGGAACCTCTTTAGTGCAGTCATAATGTGACCTAGTGTGATGGGGTCTGCGTTGCAAAATAAAATCAAATCATCTGCACACATGAGATGTGTCAACCCCAAAACTTTATAATGGGGGTGGAACTTAAAACCATGGGAGTAGCTTGCCTTGTACATAAGCCTAGATAAATATTCCATGGTTATCACAAATAGGAGGGGGGATAAAGGGTCTCCTTGCCGGAGGCCTTTTTCTCCTAAAAAGGAGCCTTGATTCTGCCATTTATGTGGATTGAAAATTCCACTAATGTTACACACTCCATGATCCATTGAGTGATGAGTTTAGAAAATCTCAAAGTTATGTGCACAGAATCAAATGCCTTTTGAAGATCGAATTTGAGGATACATATAGGGGAGACATGTTATCTTTGATAACCTCTGGCTAAGTCTTGACATATGAGTACATTGTAGAGGAGTTCTCTCCCTGGCACAAAAGCACCTTGGCTGGGGTTAATAATGCAGGGTAAAATGGCTTTGATCCTCTGGCACAGTAGCTTGGAGATACATTTGTAAATAACATTATAACAAGAGATAGGTCTGAATTCTGAAACTTGTTGAGGATTCTGGATTTTTGGCAGTAAGACAGGCTTTGTTGCACTAATCTTTTTTGGTATTTTGCAGTTTTGAAGAAGCTTCTTACTACAGTACAGAACATAGGACCTATATTTGACCAAGTGACTTTGAAAAACCCACTGCTATATCTATCAGGCGCTGGTGATCTATGATTGGGGATGGGAAAAAGTGCCTCTTTTATGTCTGCATCAGAGAATTCTTTACATATTTGCAATTGCTGTTCTGATGTCAGAACTGGCCTTTGTGCAATGACATCCATATCTATACGTTGCCTTGTTTCTGGTTTGCTACCCAATAAACATTTGTAATAGTTGAACATGATATTTCCCACCTTCTCAAAACCTTCTACAAGTGTTCCATCCCCATCTTTTAATGAGTAGATGTAAGTGGCCAGTTTTCTCTGTTTTGCTTTAGCAAAGAATAGTCTAGTGCAGTCATCACCATAGTTGACCCACTCTAACTTGCATTGCTGTTTTATCAAGGTAATACTTGATGATAGTATAGATATGTGCCTTATTTTTGCTTCATTTTCTCGTTGAGCTCTGTCAGAATCCCCTGGGTACATCAACATCTCTTGTTGGGCCTGTTCAAGGACCTCTTCTGGCCTTCTGTTGTTGTTCTCTCAGATCAGCAAAATGATCTCGATTAAGCTTGCTAAGATGTGGTTTAATCATATCTAGGTACTGATATATGGCTATAAGAGGAGTTAAACTATAATTGGGTGGCTTTAAAGCAATGATTCTGGGGAATTCAGGGTGTTTACCCCACATGTCACAATATTGAAAGATAGGTTTTGGTTTGGGAGAAGTTGGAAATTGTATCAAAATGGGTGTATGATCAGATAGTCCATTTGACATGTAGTAGGAATAGGTATAGTCAAAGACTTCATACCAATAAACATTGACAAAGACCCTGTCAATTCTGCTGAATATGGTCTTATTTATCCAAGAAAAGAAAGCCCAAATAGACTTCAATTCATGTAATTCACATTCATCTAGAAGGGAAGAGAGTTCCCTTATCTTGTTCTATTATCTCATTTCCTCCAATTCTATCCTCCTTTGTGAGGATAGTGTTAAAATCCCCTATAATAATCCAAGCAGTGCTTATGCTATGAGAGATTGTAGTAAGGTCAGCCCAAAGCTGCTCCCTTTAGGTTTCCTGGTTAAAACCATATACCATGGATAGATAGAAACTTTAGAGGTATTGTTCTGGGTGACCTTACAGTAGATCATTTCAGTCATCAACAAAGGATCTATTTGATAGGATCCTGGTCTCCACACTAGCCATATACGACCTTTGGCATTAAAAGTGAAGTTATGTATCCATTTCCACCCTGGAAAAGTTTTTGCTGCTACAGCCTCAACTTTGTGTAACTTGACTTTGGTTTCTAAAAGCCCAACTAAACCAACTTTATTCATCTGCAAAAAGAGTTTTACATCCTCTTGTTTATTTGGCCAGTTGAGGCCCCTAATGTTCCAGCTCATTATGTTGTCCATTGGGATTAGGATCAGGTGGTAATGCTATCTCAAGTGGTAGCTCTGCCTCATGTGGCACTTTTGCTTCAGTTTCTAGTGCTTGAAAAGGATTGTGGTGTGGAATTTGTGCTGCAGGTTATTTATACTAGATTTCCTTCGCTGCAAATCTCTTTGGGATAGGACTAAACTACTCCGGAGGTGTGTTAGGCACCTGATTAGATGTTGCAGTATCTGGAGGCTGGGGTTGTTGAACTCTTCTCCATTCTTTTCTAGTTGCATTCTTCTTTTTACATACTTCTTCAGTATGCCCGTACATGCCACAATGTGCACATTTGCAAGGGGTCCATTCAAATTTGACTTGTTGACGAATGAGCATATCATGTTCATTAAAGAACTCCACATATTCAGGAAAAGGTCCATTTATTGGGACCTCTACAAGCAAACGGGCAAACTTGAGCATTGTTTTGTCTCTAGTATACTTGTCAGTTTTAATTGGAATGAGGCTTCCAATTTTGCTCAAGCTTTCCATCCCCCAGCACTTTAAATCAAGATCAGGAAGCTGTAACCATAAGGGGAGGGACTTAGTTGACTCAGTTTGCAGATCCATGTCTGGGTTCCATCCTTTTACTAAAAATGGTTTATTGTCAAAGTAATAGAAACCTCGCTGTTTCACTGCCATCTTGTCCTGCAGATTCATGAATCTGACAAAGAACACACCTCTCCTAACTTAGATGATCTTATCAAGTTCATATTTCGGCCATATCCTCTTGACATATCCCTCGATCACCTCATATGGGGGATTTGTCCCCAGGACAGAACACAATATCGCATTGTTCTAATAGGCAATTTCATCAGAAACATCCTCAGTGGCTATTTTAACACATTTTTGACCATTAATCAAAGTAGATGGAACATATTTCAAAGAACTTCCCTCATTTGGGTCTACCATGGAAGCATAGGATGTGATTACCTCAACCTGATCCGGGGCTTCAGGTTCTTGCTGCAAGTGTGCCACCGGTTCATTGCGTACGGGGCTCACTGCTGCAGAAGATGATGCATGTTGTGGATCCCGGGCAGGTGAAGATGAATATTCGATGGATTCTGAACGATCTAGGGTTATCCTTACTTTTGGTAGTCCTCTCCGACCACCTCTGGCCATGGCACTCTCCTGGAATCGCCAGACGCTCGGGGGAGCAGAGAGGAAATTATATATAATCTATAGGTCTTTTCTAAATATAGGATATTATTATATATATATATATATATATATATATATATATATATATACCATATTATATTATTCACACACATTACATACATACATATATATCCCTACTTTTTCGGTCGGTCCTCTTCACCACGCACTTCTGGCCATGGCACTCTCATTGGCATCGCCAGACGCTGGGGGGAGTAGAGAGGAATTATATATAGATATATAATATAATGTGTGTGTGGTGTTGTGTGTGGTATATTTTATATATCATATATGTACACACTCTATATACTCTATAATATATATATATTATATATATATATTATTTATATATATACAACACACACCATATATATATATACATACATCTATATATATATCTCTATATACTATATATAATATATATATACACATATATATATATTAAAATATATATATATAAATTAATATATATATATATACACACAAATATACATATATATATATATCCACAGCAACCACACTCGTATTATCTATATATATATTATATATAGATAATACTATATATACATACATATTATATATATATAATTATATATATATATGTATATATATTATATATTTTAAACATATATATGTATATTTTTATATATATAATACATATATATATATATATACTCTATATATATAGATGCTATCACAATATATTACATAATGTGTGTGTCATAATAGTATACTATCTATATATTATATATCTAATATATATATATGCTATATACTATATATATATATATATATTTATATATATATATATATATACTATGTGTCTGGTTTTTTATAGATGTTATATACATCATCTATGTCGATATATAGATATCTATAGATATATATATATATATATATATATCGTGAGGGGAAGGGGGTATATGTGTGTGTGTGTGTGTGTTTGTGTGTGTGTGTATATATTTATACTGCACACATATATATGGTTACACTTTATGTACATTAGATATACATCCATCCATATATATCTATATACTATATATATATCTATATATAGTATATATATATCTATTTGTTTGTGTGTGTGTGTGTGTGTTGTGTGGTGTGTGTGTGTGTTTATATATATATATATATATAATTATTATATATATATGTAACACCCCCAGCCCCTAGGCCAGAAGCGTTACGTTTTTCCTAACTTCTTACTTAATTCCTGGGACGAAATGGGCAGAGTTCCCCCTAAAAATGACCATTTCCAGGCTAAAAGCCTTACAATAAGCCCCTGTAAATCAACGGAAGCGCAAACATTTGAAACATAGCTCAACGGCCACACGCCGGAGTTCATAACTCAACGAGCCACTCGCTCGGAGTACACCAACCAGATTGATTCATAAATAAAGAAGAAATAGAAGATACAACTCAACGGTTAACAATACCGGAGTATTAAGATTTACATCCCTAAACATAGCTAAATTAAATCAAAAAGACATCTAACTAACTTGATGGTTGGCTCAAGCGGCCATATAGAGCGACCTTTATACCATATGCAATACATGAACTAGAATAATCGTTTATAGACCTTTATAAACTAAAAGTACATTACATGACTTCATTAAACACGTAAGATCCCTTCCAATGAGCACATACGACGCCTTGTAAGCAACAATAGGTTCCTTCTGGGCTTATCTGACTCAACTCCTTCCTGTCAGAAAGAAAATCTGGGGAAAAGGGGAAAGAGTAATGGGGTGAGCCGCCACACGCTCTGTGAGTGTCCCCCAACCCCCCTTAAAACCAAAACCGTTGCAAGCAATACTATCTTTACTAGTCACATACCACGTTTCCATACTTTACTATCATAATAGATATTCATAGAATCTTTATGGAAGGATCACTAAACATAAACTTCACTTCGACCACCCAATCATATTTCTAGGTTCCTCAACGACGGAGTTCTTTACTAGCAAGCAGTTAGGCATGTGAGTATCGAAGGCTAAGTATAAGGATCTTTTATTTTCATAACATAACTTCCTAATACTCCATTTGAACTACACATGAACCCTTAATCATATGATGTGTATATAAGGTTATCCCTTTTCAAAAATACACTTTTCTTGGCATTTCATTCATATGATATACATATCACACACATAAACACATATCAACGTTCATTCTTTTAGGAAAAGACGCCTTCATTCATAGAATTTTCAACGTGCTATAACTTTCTTTCTCATCTCGTACACTTTAAATCAGACAGATTTGCTATGGATAAGAATGATGCCACATAAGATTGGAATCCCCGTTCAACCATACTTAAGAATCATTCATAATGCATCCATTGAAAGCTTTCCTTTAATACACAGGCTAAGAATCCCCATTCATCATATTTAAGAACATTTTCTTTAAATCTGCAATGAAACTTTCTTTGAACATTTGAAAGCATTTCATAACATTGAGGTTCTCAATCTTTTGAAAGAGTTTACATTTCGCATTCGTCGTAAAACGACCCTTGTATGCATTTCATATTCATTCCATATGGCCTCTTTGGGCCATAAAACATTCTTTTTCTTTAAAACATATAAAATGGCAAAGGCCAATTGCTTTTCTTATCTTGGTAGGAAAATACATCTGGCATAAGATCATTACAGGGTGCTGCTTGGGTGAGAACTATTCTCGACCCCATAGTGAGACCTAACGCTCACGCTTAAGCTCTTACTCCCGGGAAGGCTACATATAACATATCGGACCATTACATTAGCCCTCGTCAGGGCCTCTAGGTTTTATCCGGACTTATCCCCTAGGTTAACATTACATCATATCATATTGTCCGCAGCACATTATCTTAGCCACTTAAAGCGTATCGGCCATAACGGCTAGTAATTTTCCATTTCAAACAATAAAATCATTCAACGTATAATTCCCATCTCCCTTTTGATGAAAACGTTTTAGGGATTCCTTCCAAACACTATTTGGATAGCTAAAATAGGCCATAGCTCATTACTAGACATGGCTATTATTCATTTAAAACACATGAAAAGTCATTTGCTAAAACATTACCCTCACACCCACATGTTATATTTAAAACACACAAGGAAAAGGGATTACACATATCACATTTAAACACTTCGTAATCATTTCAACAACACAATAAGCCACACATGGCCTCGCAATCCACACGATTGCAGTAATTTCACAACCCGAACTCCCTCCTCATAAGCACCGTACCACAAGACCTCGAACGCTCATGATTCTTTCCTCAAACCATCCAACTACCTACTCGATTCATCGATTTATTAATCACAACATATTATCATATTAGCTTATGAAAAAGGGAGTGAACTTTAGGCCCTTACCTGAGCAACCAACACCATTCAACGGTGCATTACAACAAGCGTTCATATGGCCACATTTATTCATGAATCGACAATACTTTATTCAATAAATCAAACATAATTTGATTCTAAACATAACCGATGCATTTCGAGTAACTTTCCTAAGCATGAATGTGCTAAAAAAAAGGGTTCGTATTAAAGCTAAACATATTTTAATAGCTTCAAATTTAATTCGTTTACATGCATTAGCTAGGTTAACTCGAATTGAAGCTAAACATGTTTATGATAACTTCGAGATTAATTCCTTTAACATGCAATAACTAATCCACTTGATTCGAAACTAAACACATTGCATTAACCTTGAAATTAGCTCATTTCACGCATTGGTTAATTAATTCGAAGGGAAGCTAAGGATGTTAACGCACCTTCGATTTTAATTCTTTTTCATACATTAACTCACTAACTTGAATCGATACTAAACACGTTAAACTAACTTCATTTGTAATCCTTTTTCATGCCGTAACTAATTAACTTGAATCGATGCTAAACATATCAAACAGACTTCGTTTCTAATTCCTTTTCAAACAATAACTCATTAACTCGAATTGAAACTAAATACGCTAAATTCATTTCGATTTTAATTCCGTTTTTAAACAATAATTCTTTAACTCGAATCGAAGCTAAATATGTTAAATTAACTTCGATTTTAATATCTCAAGCATGATTTACATTCATGGACTCGAATTGATGCTAAACACATTTAATTTACTTCGAATTAACAACTCATGCATGATTTACGTTTATTGATTCGAATTGAAGCTAAACGCACATAATTCGCATTAATTTACAATCTTAAGCATCTACTAACTGCATGCATTTGAATTAATGCTAAACGCATATAATTCACTTCGAATTACAATCTCAGGCATCAATCAACCAAATGAATCGAACCTAAACATGAATAGCTAATTTCTTGACATTTCTAACAAATTTAACAAACCCTAACTTGACATGCAACATCAATCTATTGAAAATCAATTTCGAAAATAATAATAACTTAGGAGGCGAGAACACCCACCTCGATTTCACGCTAGATACACGCAATTTAGCTTGAATTGAGGCCAAAAATCAAACACCAACAGCCTGCCCTTCGCGCGTGACTCGGCTAGCCCGAACCCCAAAACCCTAACTTGCGTTATGGTCGCGGTTGGGGTTGTCTGGGGTCGAATTCGACCCCCAGATTTAGAGGGGAGGCCGAAAGGGAGGTGGGCTGCCGGTTAACGGCAACTGGGCGGCCGGTTCTGGCGAAGGGGACGCGTGGGTAACTGGCCGTGTGAAGTGGATGAGGTTCGTTGGAGGATTGGGTGGCTGGGACGCGTGGTTGAGGGGACCAGGCGGTTCCTCCTCTCGCCGGCGACACGTGAAGGCCGGTGGTGTCACCAGGTGACGACCGGTGACCGGAGAGAGCGAGGGAGAGAGAGAGCGTGGCAGAGAGAGAGAGCGAGAGCGTGCAGGGGGGTCGGGTTCTGCCCGACTTCGGTTCCCCCTTCCCCCTTTTCAATTTCCTTTTTTTTTTTGTGACTCAATAACATCATTCAACTGAATCCCGATCCCGTACCTGCTAAAGACTAGGCTAAACCCGAACTGAAACGACCTACAATCAACATTTCAGTTTAAACTTTGGGATTCAACCAAGTAAAACGAAAAACGATTTTAAAAACTCGGTTTAGCGTTGATTCAAATATTTTAAAAATAAGTAGCATCAATAATAACGTTAATCAAATCATCGTTCTTTTTTAGTGAAATTAATTGTTAAAAATATACACGGTTACTAAAAACATGATTTCATAACGTAAAAAGCAAGACAGGCAACTTAACGTAAAAACAACGAAGGTGGGTATTACAATCTTCCCCCCTTAAAAGAATTTCGTCCTCGAAATTCCAAATCTAAGTTCGGTCTTTCTTAAAATGCATGCACACAACTAGGATCTGCACGGTAGGTTTCCAGAAGGTTCCATTTTGCAATCACTACTTCTTTCTAAATCAAAAGAAAATATCTTATGGTATCCAGTCTCCTCCTCGCCAACCTTTTCAAGTGTCTACTCACTCTATTTAGGCGCCGAGGGCAAATCGCATTGAAGAGGGGCAAATGAGTTGGCATGGACAACCATATTGAGTTTGCTTTGAGAATGAAACATAGATTTCCAATGGTCTAGACTCAGTTCGCATGGCAAGCAATAATTCTATGCATATGCATCTATAAGTGGGCATCTAAAGGCACGACTATTGAGACAATGACGTCTTCAGGTCATACACTAGCGGTCTCATTCTAAAACATGAATTCAAGTTACTATTGGGATCACAATGATTAACATGGAGACTACTATAACACATTTAGAGTAATAGAAATGTCACACAGCACCACATAGTACCATTTAAGCACAATGGAATTGCATGGTATTAGCAATCCAATATTCTTAAGCTTAGGAGTCTCGGGGAGCATGAACGCGTCTAAAACATACATGGCAAGCAATTTACAAAAGGAAAAC
>JAKOGI010005537.1:0-10480 GCA_029747015.1 Carnegiea gigantea | reverse complement strand
CTACGGGCAGGGATGCTGGTAGGAGGTAAGGCTGCCTAAATCCGAATCTCCCAAGATCTCGTAGAAGAGAGGACCCACACTGGGAGGTCTATGTGTTTGTATGTATGTATGTATGTATGTATATGTATATTATATATATTATACATAATATATATATATATATATATATATCTATATGGATAATATAATAATTATATATAATATATGTGTGTGTGTGTGTGTGTGTGTGTGGATGAGCACACATGCACATATGTATACATACATGCATACATACATGCATACATACCTACAGATATATGTATATATATATGTGTGTGTGTGTGTGTGTATATATGTACACATATGGTAACATCCCTCCCCCCTTAGGGCTAGTGATGTAAGCGATTCCTTAAATTTTGGAATGAAACAGATAGAGTTCCACCTAAAAATCAACCATAACCCATGCTTAAAGCCTTACATTAGCTCCCTGCAATAAATAAAAGTATAAAAAAACATGTCCACGAACTCAATGGCTACATGCCGAAGATAACGATTCTGCAGGCCACATGCCCGGAGTAAACCAAGTATATACCTCAATTAAAAAAGAAATACAAGGATTTAACTTAGCAGATTGCACATCCAGTGTACTGGAGTTTACGTTCGATAGTAACTAACTTCAACTACACAAGACAACCTACTATTCAAATGGTTGTCCTGTATGACCATTCGGAGTGCCTGCTATTCACTATGCATTACATGAATTATGGAAATTAACTGACACATATCCAAGAACTTAGAAATACATCACAATATGTCTCTAAGCTCATAAATCCACATACAAACTCTCAGGATCTCTTTTTCCAGAGCAAAGAGGGAGACTCCATCTCAGCTTACGCGAACTGACTTCTACCTGTTATTTGAAGAGCCTGTGGACCAGTGAAACAAAGAGGGGATGAGCTACCACACACTCAGTGAATGATTCCCAACCCCCAAGAAAACAAAATAGTTGCACATAATACTTTTAAGTAGTAGTCACACACATTTGGATACTTAATATCACATAATAATCATATGAGGTCTCCCATATTCGTTATTACTTCAAGAGGATCTAAGAGTCAATAGGTATCCCTGTGCTTCTTTGATTCCATGCACAAGAGATCTCACCTTGCCTAACCACGACTCTTGTATCTCAGTAGTGACAACCACTTGTTACACTAGCTTGACATCATGTGGTATGAATTCTAGACTCATTTATGAATTGACTCATGTAGAAATTCAAGGATTGAGAACAGTAGAGCACCCAATTCATACATAAGAATCTATCATTTAGGAGTTCAATTACAATTACCCAGTGGGGTTGTTTTAGTAAGAAAATGGGATTAATGGATAAAAGGCAAAGACCATCACTTAAACCAAAGTAAGCATTTATAAAACAGTCGTTATTCACTGAAAACTCGTTGCAACTTCAATAAAAGCTCTTTCCTAGGGTACATGCACTTTTCCAAATCTTTGCTGCGGCATAGTCCTCGAATAAGGAGTTTTCATCGCATAACAAGTGCAAAATCATTTCATGGGGCATCAGATTCCCATATTTGTGCTCGTTGAAGTGAGATCATCACTTACATTTCATAGTAATGCCCAGGGCCTTTCATATTCAGTGGATATTTACCTTCGTCACAGTCTTCTAGGGTTCCCATTTCTGGGTCTACTTCCTAGGAATTAGGTTTCTATATGCCGGGTCTACTCCCTAAAGTTGTATTCTACCCTCATCAGGGTCCTCTAGGGATCCTACTTCCGGGTCTGCTTCGTAGGAATTAGGTTCCCCGCTTACCAGATCTGCTCGTTAAACTTACATCTCACCCTCATCAGGGTTATCTAGGGTTCCCACGTTTGGGTATGCTCCCTAGGAATTCACTATCACTATCCTCTTGGCCTAAAATGTTCTATATGTATCTCATTTTTAATACGTTTTGCATAGAAGCTCCCATTGTATCACAACAATGCCATTTCCATTTTTAAGAGGGCCAAATTGCCTTAATAAATTCAAATCGACTTATAATAAGCATATAACCACTCATTTCGGTAAACTACACTTGTAAGCGAGTTAATGACCAAGTAAGCATTCACCTTTCAGGGAAAGGAATAGTAAAACGTGTTTTAGAAATCACTAATTCACAACCTATGCACAACTAAATTCGCTTAAAAGCATTCTTATCAAATGAATGGTCTAGCAGTCATCATTAACCACAAGACTCAGGAAGCTTGCCGTATCGTAGTAGTTCAAATACATACTTATCAACGACCTTCAAGCATATGAAAACATATTCATTCATAATTCACGTTGTTTCGAACTTGATAGCCCATTTGAACAACTTTTGAAAACAATTAAGGAATTATTAAACATTCAGGTTACTTGTTTAAGTAAGCAGGACATTGCTTTAGTTATTGTAACAAACAAACGACTCTTAAGCCAATCACTGGGGGAATTAATTATTTGAAAGCCTCAATGTAAGAATAGTAAGGCATGGTCAAAGCAAATCAAGCGAGATTCAACCGAAACGACTCCTGGTTTACAAATCATTCAATATGAGACTTTTAAATGCACAGCCAAATTAGAACATATAATATTGCAACTCTTTCGCATCAAACTCAGTTATGACATACACACATAGCATGCATATGATTTATGGGCTAACAAAACCATAACTTTGTTTTACAGCATGTTACAACCAGATTCAGGCAAATAAAAAGTAATACACGGCATCAAAACACAAATTTACACTTTGTAATTTCACGGATTTTTCACAGAACCCAAACTCTCTCCTCACAACACCATCCACAACAATCCTCGAAATGATTTCACTTTCCATCCCAAATCATTTCAATTGGACTCAATCAATCCCAAATCATTTCTGAAATCATTTAGATTTCATCATGACAGCCGAATCAACTGATAAACAAACGAATAAAACTTTGTAAATTATTAACAGGTTAGGGAATTGAGAATTACCCACCTCGGTTCAAGCTTAAGGACCCGACTTAGGGTTTGGATCCAGTTGGCTTTTCATGGTTCAGTTTGGTTCACTCCTTGCTCAGGACAAGTTACCTTCTACTCTACCTCCTACCTTGCTTCAAGCTTAAGGACTCAACTTAGGGTTTGGCTCCAGTTGGCTTTCCATGGTTCGGTTTGGTTCACTCTTTGCTCAGGACATGTTACCTTCTACTCCACTTCTCAACCAGCACCGTTGAGTAGCAGCCAAAACAGCTGCTGGAATAGCGGCAGCCTTTGCAACCCTACGTCATCATGGCTTTGCTCTTATGCGCAGCCTGTGTGCAAGCCAGGAACCCACCTACAGGGGGTTACCCCCGCTACCAGCTGTCCTTGGCCACACCACCAGTGCCCCCCTCTCTCTGCTCAGTGGTTACAGGGTTTTGAGGGGAAGGGTAGAGGAGAACCCCCTGGCGTTTGCTATCCCAGAGAAGGGGGCTCAGCCCCCTTCTCTTACCCCTTTTTTGTCTCTCGCTTACAAAAAGAGAATGCTCGTCTTAGTTATACCAAGCATTATTTTAGACCTTGGTAACATCGCTCAATCTCGAGTCGACCTAGTTTCAACCTATTTTCCTAATTCCACACAATCACATATTAATCGAAGAAACTTCAAAAACCAAATCACATAAATTAATATTCTCAATTAATATGTAAATATTAGCATAATGCTTATATAATAAATATAGTTAATAGAATTATTAATTTCAATAATCAACCATGTTCTAAATTCTTAGGTTGCTACACTCTCCTCCCGTTAAAAGAATTTCATCCTCAAAATTCCAACGGTCTAGTTCAGTCACACCTAACATGTACATACACAGGACATGATCTACACAAGTCACAATAGAATCTAAATCTTGCTTTACAAATAATTGTAGCTTTTAAATCTGAAAAAATGAAGCTTGTGGTATCTAGTCTCCTCCTCATCAATCCTCTTTAAGCATCTACTCAATCTATCAAGGCACCGAGGAAAAATCACATTGAAGAGGGGCAAATGAGTTAGCGTAGAAAACCATATTAAGCTTATTTTAAAAGGAATGCATACATGCAATTATCTGAACACCCTCTACATTGTGACTAATAACTCTAAGCATATGCATAACTATGTGTTGGCATCTAAAGGTATCACAACTAGGCCATAACAAATCACAATCATATATAGGTAGTTTCATTCTAAAACATGAATTCAAATCACTTTTAGAATCAAGACAGTTAACCTAGAGACTCCTATAGCACACTAGAGTAATAAGGGCACCACATAGCGTCACTTAGCATAACCTTAGTACAATGACATCACATGGAATCAACAACTCAATGTCGTCACGCCTAAGAATCATAAGCAACATGAATAAGTCTAACATGTATATAACAAGCAACTTGCAGGAGGATAACATATGCAACTACCAATTGTCAAGGAAGGGAAAAACTTAGAGAAGCTATATAACAAGAATGTGAGCTGATGCACAATAAAAGTTTAGGATAGGTAAGAACATTGATTTCTTGGTTAGAATAGGTTTGGCACACAATCCGCCTACGTGGTAACATCTTAATATAGGTTAACTACCATTCTATGAGAGTTTAACTACCAAGATAAGGTGGTTTCGCATGGGCATTGTCACTAGGAGCCTTGTAGTTTTCAGAGGGAGGGAAGTCCATTAACTAGTTATTTAGAGCTCCTATGTAAACAACTCGACAATTGCATTTCTCAAAGCCGGAGATTTCTGGCCTGAATACATAGTTAGAAAGATAAGCAGACACGGTAGTCGCGATTGTTTTGATAGTGATAAGACCTACCCTAGATCATCATATGGAACTAATTATCTTTAAATCGAGAACATACAGGTAGCATAATATATTCATAGTCATGTAAATGTTGACACAAAGTTCAAAGAATAGTAGTGGTAGCATGTAAACTGGCATCATGCCTAGCTATAAAACGACCAGGACGGAGGGAAGGCCAAGCATAATAACCAAGGTATAACAAGATCGCAGTGGCAACACGCATAATGGCTAGCACAGCACCACTCTAAGGTTCCCCCTGAAAACTAGCACCTATTACATGAAACTTTCCGCACAAAACATAATACAGGGTAACTCAGTCACATTATGCCAGGGCACTCAGTTGAACCATGTCAATGATTACCTTACACACACCCATTCATAGTCTTTATAGTCACGCATCATGGTTACATTAGCATGCTATATGGTTAAGTATGGAATGCACAAGGATAAATAAATGTGAAAGTAAACTCCTATGGCCACAGTATCATGCATTAAATGCATACATGTAACATTGTTCAAACTATAATATCAGATAATAAAACTCATGGAGTGCAAATAATGACTCAGAGATCGTACTGTGCAACAAATTACATAAACTAAATCATTTACATAATTTAGCCAGATGGTTAATCAAACTTAAGACAATCAAACACCAAGAAGTGCATTCACTAAACAATTCATTCACAAAGTACCTAGATGATCAATCACAACGAATCTAAGAAACTATATAAGCTATTATGGCCTTTACTTTACACATAATACCAGGGTCATTCTTTAAAACATGCATAATCAAGGTAGTGTCACATAGGAAGACATCTAGGCGTGTATACACAAGTGCAATGCTCATCTACAACCTAGGGTCAAAGGTATGCTTTAAGGCTTATTCAAAGTTATTAGAAGCTAGCCATCGATAAGCCAACAAGGGTTTAAAGGTGAGAGCAGTGGTATTAACAAACTTTCGTATATACATTGAGGCCTTATGATACTTTGTCTTATAGGTGATTATAGGAGTCTTAGGATCTCGTAGTAACAAGGGAAGGTTCAACCCCCTATCGAGAATTTAGGCTTCAACAATTTGTGTTAATACTTAAAAAAGTACCGACAGGGTCTGGATCACTACCTAAGGAAGGGATGCATAAGGTGCAATGATTCCAAAGTCTATCAAACTCTTTCTTTTGTTTCCCTTCTAGATATATTAGGGTTTAATGTAGTCAGGACACTATCAATCTCACAACAAGAATAACATTCCGTGCAGCGGATAGCATAATGTATGGGCAGCTCAGTATCAATGGCAATTGTACGATGTAAAGCTGAAAGTACATCGTATAAGCAACATCAATGTCACATAGGGCAACAAGAACATCATACAGGTGACAACAACCATAGTGCTAGACAATGAAGATAATTTTCATGCAATAGTCAACAGGAATGCACTACTATTGCCTAAGTCTCTATCCATACATATTGAATCTCATTTAATTTCTTCAAACAACTCAAAATTCACGTAAAGGAGGCATCACCTAGTGAGATTCTCAATTATAGAAAGCAATCTTTAACCGCTTGCTGGCATATCAACATTAACACATCCAACAATGCATACATCTCGACATTTGGACATCTCAAAAACATTTGATTACACATAGAAAGTTATGCTCCTAGAGCCAGACACAAGCATCATTATAAAGTAAATGCAAGCCTTCAGCTGTAACGGTGAGACCTAACCAAATAATTAGAAAGGTCTTTTAATACGAAAGTAAAGCCCTAACTCACTAATTAGGAAAGACTTTAACTTTCAATGTCTCTAAGTTTTTAATGAAAAATAGTCTAACTACTTCTAGCTCTCTCTCTACCAGCATTTGAGTACAGCTGTTCACTTAATTATGAGGCCCGAGGAGCAAATCATACTTTAGGGGGAAGGAATGAGCTTGGGGTTATGACATTTCCAATCATTGAGTTCAAACCATGCACACTTTAAACTTTCAGTTAGATCATAAAGGGTGCATGCACAAAACAATTGTTGATTGAGCTAACACTTAACTAACTCACGAGAATATAAGTCATTTAGCCCATACTCTAACAAAAAGCTCACCTTTTTAATCAATCGACTTACTCAAGTCACACATAATTAATGAAATGCACCAATGTTCATAGCAAAAACACATTTATGCACAAAAGCATGGTATATGTCACATCACAAACGCATTCCAAGATGGCCATATGAAATGCAAGACTCAGGTTGCGATCTGTGGTCGCAGGACCTTGCTTTGATACCATCTGCAACACCGACCCGTGGGGCTAGTGATGTTAGTGATTTCTTAAATTCTGGAACAAAACGGATAGAGTTCTGCCTAAAAGTTGACCATAACCCAAGCTTAGAGTGTTCCATTAGATCCTTGCAATAAATAAATGCATAAAAGACATATCCATAAGCTCAGTGACTATACGTTGGAGATCACAAATCTACAGGACATACGTCCGGAGTACACTAATTATATAGCTCCATGAAAGAAAGAAATAAAAGGATACAACTCAATGGGTTATACATCCGAAACACTGCGTTTACATCCGATAATAACTAACTTCAACTACAAAAACCGATCGACTATTAAGATGGTTGGCCTACATGGCCATTCAATTGTAGGCCATTCAAAGTGACTGCTATTCAGTATGCATTACATGAATTATAACAATTACCTTACATATACATAAGAACTTAAAAATGCATCACAATATACATCACTAAACTCATAAACGTACATACAAAAACTTATAATCTCCTTTTCCAGAGCAAAAAGGGATACTCTATCTCGACTTATGCAAACCGACTTCTACCTCTCATTTCAAGAACCTAGGGAAAAGGGGGATAGAGAGGGGATGAGCTACCATATGCTCAGTGAATGATTCCCAACCACCAAGAAAAAAAAACAGCTGTACATAATACTTTTAAGTAGCGGTCACACACGTTTTGGTATTTAATATCACAAAATAATCTTATAAAGTCTTCCATATTCGTTATTGCTTCAATAACCTCCAAGATTCAATTGGCATCCCTACCGTTCTTCTGTTTCACGCATAAGAGATGTCGACTTGCCTAATTATGACTCTTGTATCTCAGTAGAGACAAGCATTTGTTACACTAGCTTCATATCACATGGTAGGCATGCTAGACCCAATTACAAACTGACTCATGCAGAAATTTAGGGATTCAGAACAGTAAAGTGTTCAATTCACACAGAAGAATTTATCATCCAGGAGTTTAATTACAATTACCCAATAGGGTTCTTTTTGTAAGAAAATGGGATTAACACATAAAAGGCTAGAACCATCACTTAAACCAAAGTAAGCATTTATAAAACAGTCGTTATTCACTGGAAATGCATTTAGAATTCAATAAAATCTCTTTTCAAGGGTACAAGCACCTTTCCAAGTCTTTGAAGAAGCATAGTCCTCAAATGAGGAGTTTTCATCTTATAACAAGTACAAAATCATTTCATGGGGCATCAAATTCTCATATTTGTGCTCGTTTAGGTGAGATCGTCGCTTGCATTTCATAGTAACGCCCAGGGTCTTTCATATTCAGTGGACATTTACCTTTGTCATGATCTTCTAGGGTTCCCACTTCTAGGTCTGCTCCCTAGGAATTAGGGTCCCCGTATACTGGGTCTACTCCCTAAACTTGTATTCCACCCTCGTCAGGGTCCTCTAGGGTGCCGACTTTTGGGTTTGCTCCCTAGGAATTAGGGTTCCTGCTTATCGAATCTGCTCGTTAAACTTACATCTCACCTTTATCAACGTTCTCTAGGGTTCCTACTTCTAGGTATGTTCCCTAGGAATTCAGTATCACTATCCTCTTGGCCCAAAACATTCTATATACATCTCATTTTTAATACGTTTTGCATAGAAGTTCCCATTGCATCACAACAATGCCATTTCCATTTTCAAGAAGTCCAAAATGCCTTAATAAACTTAAATTGATTTATAACAAGCATATAACCACTCATTTCGGTAAACTATGCTTGTAAACAAGTTAATGACCAAGTAAGCATTCACTTTTCATGGAAAGAAATATCAAAATTCATTTTAGAAGTCACTAATTTGCAACCTACGCATAACTAAATTCGCTTAAAAGTATTCTTATAGAACGAATGGTCTAACAATCATAATTAACCACAAGACTCAGGAAATTTGCCGTATCATAGTAGTTCGAATACGTACTTATCAATGCATGCCTTCAAGTACAATGTAAACATAGTTAAGCATAATTCACATTGTTTCCAACTCGATAGCCCATTTAAACAACTTCTCAAAACAATTAAGGGATTGTTAAACATTAAAGTTACTTGTTTAAATAATCAAGATGTTGCTTTAGTCATTGTAACAAACAAATGAATCTTTAGCCAATTGGTTGGGGAATTTAATTATTCAAAAGCCTCAATGTAAGAATAGTAGGGCATGGTTAAAGCGAATCAAGCGAGATTCAATGGAAACTACTTCTAGTTCACAAATCATTCAATGCGATACTTTTAAACACAAAGGAAACTTGGAGCAGCCAATATTACAACTCTTCGGTGTAGAGCTTAGTCATGACATACACACATAGCACACACATGAATCACAGGCTAACAAAATCACAACTCGTTTTAGTAACAGGCTACAACCAGATTCAGGCAAATAAAAATTAATACACGGCATTAAAATATAAAATTACACTAAGTAATTTCACAGATTTTTCACACAGCCTGAACCCCCTCTTAACAACACAGTCCACAAAATCCCCAAAATCATTTTACTTCCAATCCCAAATCATTTCAATTAGCCTCAAACAATCCACCTACTGCCTACAATTCTCAATTCATTTAGATTTAATGTTCCCAACCAATCAACTAATAAATGAATGAATAAAACTTTGCAAATTATTGATAGGTTAGGGAATCGAGAATCACCCACCTCACTCCAAACTTAAGGACCTGACTTAGGGTTTGATTTGAGATAGCTTTCCATTGTTCAGTTCGGTTTGCCTCCTTGCTCTGGACATGTTACCTGTTGCTCTACCTCCAAACCAACGCCATAAAGTAGCTGCCAAGCTGCCAGAACAGTGGCTAGAACGGCGATAGCCTTCGTGACCGTACCTTATCATGGCTTTGCTCTTATGCACAGTTTGTGCGCAAGCCGGGCACCCACCCGTCGGGGCTTGCCGTTGCTAGCGACTGTCCTTAGCCACCCCGCTGGTGTACCCTCTCTCTCTCTGCTCAGGGTCGTAGGACTTTTGAGGGGAAGCACTAAAGAGACCACCCCGCGCATTTGCCTTCCCAGGGAAAGCAGTTCAGCCCCCTTTTCTTATCCCGTTTTTTGTTTCTTCGTCTCCCACTTCCTCAAAGAAAATGCTCGTCTTAATTAAACCGAGCCATACTTTGGACCCTGCTAACCCTGCGCAATCTCAAGTCAACCCGGTTTCAACCAATTTTCCTAATACCACACAATCACATACTAATCGAAGAAACGTCAACAACCAAATCACTTAAATTAATATTCTTAATTAATACATAAATATTGGCCCAATGCAGCTTATATCACAAACATAGTCAACAGAATTTTTGATTTCAATAATTAACCATGATCGAAGTTCCTCTGTTGTTACACATATATGCACATATACATATATGTTTATAT